>JAQIWH010005080.1:0-15411 GCA_034695005.1 Cryptops parisi
CACACTATGTGCTTTTTTCATCACATCTTCTCTTCCACGTGGACTCTTTTTGGAAACGTTAGAAGAACCTTTTCTTCTGTGTGTTCTCCATCGGTCGATGGTTTTGGTGGTGGCCCGAGGGCTACTGTTGCTGGAGTGAAAGAAAGCTTTGCCTATCCTTTACAAAACTAGACTTTTCCAAAAAGATTCCTTTGCTGTCTACTAACATATAACAAACTGGGGGTTATTTTTCTCTCCCCACCCCACTCAAACTAATAGGTCTACGATTCCGTTTCTTCTCGTCACACACCTGGATGGTGTCTATCTTCAAGGTTTGTCTCACTTTTCCTGTCTTCTTTTCCCTTTATTTTTTCTTGTCTAACAACTCGTAATACCACGACCTTCCCTCGAGGCACGGCACCGAGTCTAGGTCAGTGCCTTATCCAGTTATTGATTTATTTTACACTTTAAAAAGAAATTACGCACAGGAATTTTGCATTTTTTTTGCATTTAGCTTAAGTGAGCTTGTTGTAATAAATAAATTCAATATTTTGTCACAAGTCACACAAATATTTTATCATTTAATGCTCTGATTTGTAAAAACAAATAAATAAATTGAAGGTCTTCGGGCAATATAATGAGCCACATTTCTGAAATTGCTGAAGAGAGTCGTGTTTCTGATGAGAAACTAAATAGAGTACCATACTGAGCAACAAGGTGATTATTTTACGCTGCTCTTTTCTGAAAATCCAAGAAGTTGTAAAATTGCTAGAAATAGTACTGAGGAACAGTTTGATGTAAAAATGTCATTTATTTGGAAAAAATGTGGCTTATTATTATATTTACCGTTAGGTACTCTTCAATTATAGAATTTTTGAGGTTATAGGCTACATACTTAAAAGTCCATTACTAATCTCGCCTTCTGCAACTAATATAAAACGTGTTTCATATCTCTATAGTAACTCTGCTAATGAGTTGAATGGAAAGTTTGTGAAGTCGGTCAACGTTGGTTGTTTATGTCAGTTGTTGATAAAATTTATTCATAAATCTAAAAGGGTTGCGAAAAGGGGGGGGGGAGGTTGCACTCCATTTCAGCAACTTCCGTAGTTGGCTTAATTTTCTATTTATCATGCGTGCCCATCGCTTTCGTGTGTGTGGACTAATGAGAGTGCCGTTAATTACCGAGCCACGTTCGATCAACTCATGGAATCAACCTACGATCATACTCAATCTTCTATTCGTTCGTAACATCTCATTTATAACATAAATAACAACCAAAAATGAAGCCTTTCATAAGTTGCTGCGTCAACGAAAGTGTAATGTCTTTAGAAAAATCTAACGTATACAGAAATAAAGAGCTTTACTCTATAGCTTGAAAAATTTATTATTATTGAAATTGAGGAAGTTGTTGACAAAGGTGAATGATGGTTAGTAATGTTTTACATACAGTAACGTTATCGTCGCATAAACCGAGAACCATTTAATTATTTCAAAACTCTATATATCACTATACAGTATATAGAGTTTTTCAAATATGAAATAATACAAATGTGTCAAATAAATATACAATACTACTTAAGGTGATTATCAAATATCGACTTCTTAACCGGGATAACGCTTTAAGTAAAATCGTGTTTAAGAGAATTGGCGACTAGTTTACAATTCCATTGTTGGCTCATAGATGGCGCTGTTTTTTTTGCCCATGCTTTACCTATGAGGTAGTTAGTTTTTCATGTTTTCAGACAAATTTGCAATCCAAATTGTCTGAATTTTTTTTGTAAAATTATTGAAACATTTCGCTAGTTTGTGACATTTTTAAAATTTTTATATTTATAGTGATTGATTTATTAAAAATATTCAAATAGGTAAAAATTATTTGCACACATAAACCATCAAATAAACAATTATAACTCGATTTTCACAAACAAAAACTTTCTTTTGACTAATATTTACTTGCTCGATCCGAATTTTATTCGAGAGATTATTTAATTAATTACATATTTTTCGTAAACCCCCATTAGCAAGAAACTTCCCTATTGTGGGGTTTTCTAGTGTATATGTTCAAGTCAATTTAGAAATGCGTTCGATTGAGATTATTAATGGGTTAATTTTTAATAAAAAATATAAAGTCGTTCACTCAAAATTGTTTGCATTTCGTAAACGTGTTAATTAAAATCGACACTTGTTAAAGAGTTATCAAACTCATCTTTAATTACCATTAATTAGGCCCCCTAATAAAACAGAGTGAGGGTTTGTAAATATTTTTATTTCTTAAATTCGTTTTCATAACACTTCGGTTTTTTTTTAAATTACGCTAAAGCAATTAAAAAATATCGATATTTTTTTTTAAAACATATTCCGCAAATAAAAAAAACAGAAAGAATGAAGTAAAAAAAAACAAACTTTCAAAAGCGACGTTTTGTCGCAGCCAAAGTCTTTGCTTATTAAAAATTCACGTTGAAACTCAATCCAGTTTCAAAATCGGAGACATGCCGCCTGCAGAAAGAACGATAAAGTAAGTAGATAAACAAAATTACGACAAAAAGGATTTTGAAAACGAAAGGAGGGGGTTCAAGCAATGGAGAGAATCGCAACCGAGCACGAAAAATTGATCGAAACCAAGAACAAGATAGGGAGAGAAAAAAGTAAAGAATAAAAAAGTAGAGGCATAAAAAAAAAAACCCGGACAGAATAATCTCTTGCAAAGAAAAATGGGATTCTACATGGTTCTTTCAAGTTTGGTTATAGTCAAGATTTCTAACATTTAACCTTCACCTATTCAAATGCTGTTTTTTGTTAAACAGCACAAAAAAAATTGCATTTGAAAGCCGTCTATTTAGATGAATGACGTTGCTGATCATTACTGATAACGGAGATTTAATAACTGCATGGTATTGAATTTCATAATAAACCGACGTTTTGAGGAATAAACATGGTAGGCTACATAGAAAATATTTAAATGTACATAAAAGAAGTATAAATATCTTGTATACACAACTCGTTGTAAATGTGCATACAAAAAAGCCTCCATGGTTTCATTCATGCACACACCCACAACTACAAGTTCACGAATTTTTTAAACTTTCATTTATAAAATGACAATTTTTTAACAGAAAGTTGGAGATTTTTGGAAAATAAGATTTTGCATGATTTTTTTCAAGTTTGATTATAGTTTATTTTGTTTGTATGTGTTTAATTTTGTGATGTGATTTGGTGCTGGTTGACTACTTTAGTTTCAAAAACCCTCGATAGAAAGCGCCACCAATAGTCAAATTAGTTGTAAACTTTTTTCCAAAAATTGAAGACGTTTTAAGATATGAAAGCAAAATCAGAATAGTAGAATAGCTAAATAGCTGAATGGAGTAGCGATAAATAACGAATAAAATAATCCCAAATATAATTGTTTAGATTTTGAGTATACAGTATGTAATGTTTATTTTTTTTTTTTAGCATAAGATAATCCAGATGGATCGAAATACATACGCACATCGCACATATAGTATAGGCAAATTAACTCATACTAAATAGAAATCAATGTTTTAGCTAATAGTTTAAACAGTGTTCGAATCCTAATGTAGTTTGGGATTTATTTAATATCAAAGGTTAGCTCTATATTAGTTTGTATTAGTTAATTCCAGATTGGATAAACTATGATCGACATTATTCCAATCGAGGTGTTTACGTTATGGTGATTTTCTGTTAGGCGCAAATCCAACTCAGTGAAATCGATGATATTTTTTCATCAGATGGTGACCTTTTAAAATCTGAAAGCAAACCCAGCAACAACATTGCCGGTTTAAAAAAAAACAAGAAAAAACCCGACTACGGTACGCATAAGCTATCGCATATAGCATCCGCCATATTACTTGACGGCAGTGTTACTCGTGAGCTTAAAACCAGATTCCCACTTGAGCGGTTTTGCGGTGTTTTAGCTCGAAATTTCCGGTGCGGCCAATAGAAATTTCGAGCCAAAACGCCGCGTTACCGCTCTAGTGAAAATCGGGCGAATCCATCAAGCTGTTTAGCCTGTCGAATGGAACAAAAAATGGTTTATTGTGTTTTAATCGCAATCATTTGGATGCATTCATTTGGCCGTAATCATTTAATCGCCAAAGTTTTAATTGCGAATCGAGCATACAAGTATACAAATAGTTAAGTTAGTCAGGTTAGGTTAGTTAGATTAGTTAGGTCAGGTTAGTTAGGTTATGTTAAAATGATTGTGACCAAATGATTGCGATTTAAAAGTACACAAAACACCAATACAATCAACAGTAAATGCGGTTGCTTCATGGCTAGATAAACTACATCACACATAGCTCTAGAATATAATGGATTAAACTGCATTATGCTGTAGCACGAGTTCAATAGAGTTCAAAAAAATTCGAACACGTGTGTTTTGTGCACATGAATGAAATGGATTCACCTATCCACATAATAATGTGATGCTGTGTAAAAAGCATTACCATTCGAGCTTCGCCATGTACAGCAAATATTCTACAAAATGCGGCTTAGCAATCAATCTGATAACGGTAGTGTAATGTACTTCGTTGAAATTCGCACTTTATGAGCTACCGGTACCTAATGTGAAATACGTCCACGGTCAGTTAACAGGCAAGAACTATTTCGGAGGTTGAAACCTGACCAAGGCGCCGAGTTTAGTGTCTAGTAAAAATCCATAGGAGAAGAATGAGGGTTGTTAAATAGAGTTCCCAGCGCAATATAAAAGAAGTAGAGTCGAAGGAGGCTTCCATTCATTCGGAAACAGTTGAGAGGATAATCCCGACTGTTGGAGGTTGAGTAGGCGGATGAGGGGCGTCGACTGGCCCAGGTCCATGGAGTCGATGACAGACACAGGACAAAGAAATAAGAAGAGAAAAAAGTAAAAGAGAGGGCCAAACGAAGGGAAAAAGGATTGGGAACTAATGGTGCAAGTGACAAATGGGAGACGCGAAGTTAAGGGACGTCAATTATGCGGATGAAAGAAAACGTACGACGAGAAAGAGAGCGAGAAAGACAGAAAAAGAGGAAGAAAAAAGGAATGGCGTTGAAGAATGTGGGAAATGAAAGAAAAGAGAGAAAGACACACACACACACACACACACACACACACATATATATATATATATACTGAAGAGAAAGAATAAAAGAGTGGGTGCTAAAGAACGACGACGACTTGGGTTTTTCAATTTCAACATCATTAGAGAAAGAGACATTGTTGAATGCGGTGATGGTACGCGGCCAACTATTCTATTGAGATATCTTGTTGTATGCGAGTGGTTTTTATTTGAGGTGTTCAGTGTATACGTTCCGGTTTAAGTGTGAAATCCGTTACAATGTGAAGGCACATAATAGTATAAGCTGAAACATTTGGCAAATATTGTAGCGTCAAAATGTGAAATCGGTCATTTCATATCCTACTTTGACAAACCTAGTTGTTCATATTGAAGCACCAAGAATTAAAAGTTGTTAAGTCACAGATTTTCACCAATACGTCCACAGCGATTTAACAACTATTAAATTTGAATGCCTCAATTGCGTTAATCAGCAAGTGTGGTATTAAAATTTATTTGGACTAGTCGTGAAGCCCGTGCTTCGCACATTCATTTATTTTTTTATTTTGTTTTATTTTATTTTACTTTATTTTAAAACCATTTTAAAACGGGCAATTGCTGAAACAATATCAGGTTTTTTGGCAGAGTGTTCATAACGATAGATTCAAAATGTGACATAATGTTGTTTGTCACTATGATACCTTCATGTGATTATATCATCCATAGCTACTCAATGACAAAATATTGAACTTCAAATGTCCATGTCTCGGAATTGTCAATGAATTATTTTCAAATGTCAACACACGACATTGACAGTTGAAAACAGTTGCGTTAACCTCGAAATTAGCAGCAGAACGTTGTGTACAGTAGTGATTTCGTTCTCTAGAGCAGTGTTTCCCAAATGGAGTTCTGCGGAACCCTTACCTAAACTTTTATACCTTCAATTTAAAAGAATTTGTCCTTGAATTAAGAAAAACATTTGCATGTTAGTAGTATTTATGTGTACTAATTAATGTGGTACACTGAAAAAAGTTGAAGGAATTCCATTATGTTGAAATATAACTATAAATATAATATGTTGAGGTTCATTATATACAAATATAAACGAATTTTGCGACATAAATGTAATTGGGGAAACGCTGCGCTAGAGAGTTCCACTTAGGAGTGTATAGACCTGACGGACACACACACACACCCAAACTTGCTAATTATGTGGACGGATTTCATAAATTAACGGTGCACTTCAATGATTACGTACAATATAATATAGTTACCTTGAAGAGAAAACTAATTTAAAAGAGAATTTTCTACATGAACAAATACTAGGGAAGATAGAACAACGTACTTTATTGCAGCACACAGAGTAATATTGGATAGATCGTTTATAATTAATACAATATAAATTTTAGTGTAAACTGAACACATTGAAGGGCTCCGGGCAATATAATGATAAGCCATACTTTTTTCAAAAATGACATTTTTACATGAAACTGTCCCTCAGTACTGTTTTTAGCTTGTTACTTTACCACTTCTTGGATTTTCCAAACAACGGGAACATAATATAAAGAATCACCCTGTTGCTCAGTGCGGTACTCGATGGAGGTTTTCACCAGAAAAACGGCTCAACTGAACAATTTCAAAAATATGGCTTATCATTATATTGCCCGAAGCCTTTCAATTCAAAAATCTCATAATGATTTGATAATGAAGATTTTCCAGAACTTACAGTAAAAATACAATATTAAAACATTTTTTATAGCAATTCAGAGCAGTGAAATAGTTTATTTCGATGACGTACCCTGTATTGTTAACATAACAGTTTCATTACATATCACCTGTGAATAGATAACACAAAGCAATTGCGTTCATTACTGGCGACAGGAGCTTTACTGGTGACAAGGTCAATCTTTTGGAGGAATTTTGAATGGTCCGCATTTACTAATAAATTGCAACGACAAACGTGGTTGGAAAATGAAAAATACATGAGTTCAGTGTGAACTTTTATCTGACCTCAACTTCATCAATGCGATTTGGGTTTTAGCGGCTAAGTTATGGCGCGAAACGTTGTCGAATAAAAGTCAACAGCAAACGCCTGCGAAGGGGGATCAATTGAATTGGAGGTTGGGTTAAACATCTTAATTAGGTAATCAGCGACCAAATTTACTATTTGAACCACACGAATTTTGCAAACAAAGGACTCCAAACAAGCTAAAGAGTGTTGCAAACCGACAAATAAAGTCGAAAGGAACATGCAATTCTTGTCTAAACATTGAAACAATTTTCTGTTTAATTAGTGAATTACAAAACTGGCTATGTTTTTAAACATGCAATATATATATATATATATATAGACACAGATATACAATATGTACATGTGTGTAGGTAAATATTTACCTATACTGTATAGACATTTTATGTACCGGTACACATGTGGCAATCACATATATAAAATGTATAGGGTGTATACATAGTATACTGTATATGCATGGAAATGTATTGTATAGAATGTATATTGTATTTTAATTAGCAGTTTAATTAGTTGATTTTTGGGTATGGGCCATCTTAATCACCGTAAGGATGGATTGGTCAAGATATCCTGACTAATCGAAATGATTGACAAAATATACATTTTCATAACCTATCCATCCTACAGATATCAAAATGGACCATAACCAAGGGTCAACTAATTAAACCACTAATTAAACCTGCTAATTAATACAACTCTAGTATAAAACGCCTAGCCTCTTATGGAAAAGTTTGAAAAAACAAATTGTAGTTTAGATTAATTAAAGTTAATTTAGTTAACAACATCTTCTCTAAACAAAAAAATTAAACCTAAATTTAGGTCCGAATCTAAACTGAACCTAAACTTTTGCATAACGTAACTATTCCAATGCTAATTTCATATTTTGCCGAAAGACGCCTTACAATCAATAAAATTCCTGGGTTTTGTACATTGCCAATGACATAAATACTCTTATAAATTAATCGTTCTACTTTCTTTTATACACAAACTTTAACTTGGTAAATCATTATTGGCTTTACTTGTACAATGCTATCAAGGTGCAGTGGCTTCATCTTAGATCGAGATTGTGTTCAACGAAGAGCGGTGTTCTTTGTTTAATCTCTAAACACACAAATTTTTCTTCTGTTTGTTTTAGTTAACAATACGTGTTAAAAAACACGACTGTAAATATATCAAGTCTAAAATGAAAAGAAACGAGCGATGAAAGCAGAAGAAAATAAAAATCGGAAGTGATTCAAGAATACGCAAGCGTTGCAGGAAAGCAGCAAAGAAAAACAAATCGTAAATTAAAAATCATTAAGTAAAAAAAAAAAAAGTTAGCCAAAATAAAAAAAATAAAAAAATGTAAGGGGTGAAAAAAAAAATAAACGAGGAAAACCTCCTTAGCTAAGCAAAACACGGAACCATCTCGAACGACAACAATGGGAAGACGGCAAACATTGGATGTTTTTCAATTCAAGAAAAGGTGAAATAAAAAGAAGAAAAAAGGGGGGAAAAACAAGAAAAAGAGAGAGAGACCCCTTTGCGTGCGCTTTTATTATTAGCACAAGGCACTCTCGCACCCCTTGAGCCATCGATTCTACAATCGTATTGATTAGAGAAGGAAATGTGCACACATACAGACACACACACACACACATACACATAGTAAGAAAAACCAAGTTGCCACCTTGGCAAAAAAAACTTTTTCTTCGACAAGGGAGAGGTGGGGGGGTTATGGGTGCCCTCTTTCTTACACTTTTTTCCCTATTCCTGTAATGGTCCATAAATAACTCCCCTCACCTCTCTACCTTCGCTACATCCACTTTGCTTCCTTCCTTTTACGAAGTTGCGTGCTTTACCTTGAGGTGCCAAGATCGGTTCCGTCAGCAAGATGGCGAAGAAGCAAAAAAGTAAACGACACCCACGACTCAATTAAATGGACCAATCGTCGACGAAAACCGGAAGCTAAGCGTACTTTAAGCGTTCCCGAAGAAATACGCCACTCTCTAAAATGCCTCGAGATGGATTGGATTGTATGAGGATAAGTAGTGTTGATGTTGGGAATCTTCAAAGTTTTACCCATCTTTAAGAAAAGTGGTCTTTATATTTCTAAAAAAAAAATCGCGAATAAAACGTCTTAGTTGGAACCGCATTTAATCGTGATTCGAACATGTAGTAATGAATATGGATATTACTTTTAAATTCTCTTGAAAAATAGTTATAAAATATGTATGATTTCAAATTTTGCGCACTAGTTTCAGATATAACGTCATTTTGATGTCACTCGTCCTTTTTTGGGGTTGCTTTCCTGCAATTACACTAAAAACTCGATTATCCGAATCGTGATTATCCAAAATTGTGGTTTATCCGAAATAAGATAAAATTTGTCATTTCATTCGATGTATTATCCAGAAATCGTTCATGTTATCGATAGCTATGAATAATATATCATTTCAATTTTTGTAAGTTAATACTGTAACTGTATACATATCGTTATTTTTTACGTATGTGCAATATTGTTGGCTTTTTTTTAATACCAAATCGGACTATATCCATTAAAATTCCGGATCATCCAATTTTTTGTTTATTTGAAATAGACTTGATCCCATCATCACATTCGGATAATCGAGTTTGTGATGTATTAAGAGTAGTTAACTAGTGCGAAATCTCTAAAACTACACACACCACACACATACGAACACGTACAAACAGTTTATTATAATTATAATATTTGAAGAGCCTGGTGTAAAAAAGTGTTAAGTAACATTTTCATCAAAAATGACCAAGAACAATGTGTTAGGTGCTATTCTACCTTCCTTATGCATAATTTTGTGCAAAACAAGAATATGTGCAAATTTACTAGTTCAATGAGTTTGAAGTAGCTCATAGACAAACAAGGCAAGTTCATATCTTTAAACGCGTTTGCCTCAAAATTGTAAAAATGTTATGTAACATGTTTTACACCAGGCCCTTCAATTATACTCCTATATTATTAAGAGAAGGAAGACGTAAATTTCGGGAAATCATGAAATATATTTCATTGCTGTATTTGTTATGTCATTCAGTGTGTGCTTTAAGATTTGATCACTTTTAAACAACATAAAATTTGAAACCAATATTATGAAACTTGTTATTTCAGAATTGAATTGCTATTACGTCGTGTTACTATGTTTAATTCGACTAATCCACGTTGAGCATAAAAAACAGCTTGCAGTTGTAGTTCAACCTCACTTTTACTTTCTTCACGATTCTACAGCTGCAAGCCCAAGAAAAGTGTACTTTCGGTTTTATCGTACATAATTTCCATTATTTCCTTTTCCGATGGTACGCGAACGTTGATGGAAGCAAGGTATGCAGTGATTGGTCGGTCGAAAATCGCTGATGGAGAGGATCCCCATAAGGCACTGTAAATCAATTGCCATCTCATCGAAATCCCACTCCCTAGGGATTTAGCTTAAAGCGTTGCTATAGGGGGCCAGTTATTGCTTTCACAACGAACTTGGTCGCCAACGACTTAAGCTAAAGACGACAGCAGCACTCTGCGATTGCGGACAAGCACTTTCGTACGTTGCCATTTTTCAAAAAATTGACTCAGTTAAGCTGCCCGCTTCCATCAGCAAAAATTTTTCACCCAACCCCCATCTCGTGATAAAAGATAGATGATCAACTTCACAACCCGTCAACAACTCAGCCATATATTTTGTGAAAAATAATCCTCACAACGATGTAAGACGCTTGGTGGTGATTGTCGTTATGTATCATAAAATTACATTGCAGTATAAATAATCACTTCACTTAATGTAACACATCTTAAATTGGTTCTTTTAATTAAGGTTTTCTGCAAGATATTTCATATGCCATTGAAATCTAATAACGTGTCATTTTATTTTCGTAAAAGGAGGTAACCAGTGCTCTAGCACGTGAAGATGCACTCTGATTTGGGATCCCACTTATTTTTATGTACACTCGCGTTGTTGTGGTTTTCCTTATTAAGTGTGTTTTTACTTGTTGTTAATGAAAATATTTTTCCACGGATAGATAGAGAGAACGATACACTTGCCTTTTATTAAGAATTTCATTTTAAGTATGTAGACATTCTATTTGATAAAATTAAAAATTCGCTATCGGTGAAATTAAGAAAAGTTCACTTTCAGTTTTGGTGAAGCATTTCCATATTTCATACACGAATTTTAATACGTAATACGATACTTCGTCTTCGTGTTTCTTCTTTTTTTTTTAAATGCGATTATGCATTACACAACTAATTAATTATTAACAATGTCATTTTTTCTTTGATGAGCTTTTTTGTTTAAATTAATAAATCAATTAAAATGTTAAGGTCGTTAATAGTATTTTGAAGAGTTTCGCTTCCCATCCGAGGTCACTTAGTGATTAATAAATGCACGTTAATGAATATTAATGCCTTTAGTTTGTTAGCTGAGGCTTTCATTCATTATTAGCCATTGTCATCTCGTGACAGGCCAGTATTGTCCGCTGTCATTTAAAAACCGTTGTCACTTTTCAATAACGTCCGATACACGACACGACCATTAGTTTTCGACAAATTCTCATTAATTTTCTAACTTGTTAGTTTTTAACTCGACAGTCCACCTTCAAGGTTTGATTGGTGAAACATTGGCTATGGACGTAGTTGGATGTTGAAGCGAAATTGTCACTCGGGCAAATAGCTCGCAGCCACATAAAACTAACCAATCTCGCCCTCAAAATTTTGGTGTTTGACGGAGTGATTTTGTTTGTCGATGACGTATTTCACGCTCGATTAATATCACACACACACACGCTTAGGCCCTCATCGACAAATGATGCCAATTTCGAGTAAGCGAGATGGCTGTAAACGAAAGTGATCGACCTGCAGGGAAATCAGATTTCACGATACGACATTGTAATGGTATAGGTTTTGTTTTAAGCGTTTCATCCGGAAAAATTCATTGGAACACGAAGGGTTTCGGAGCTATTTAATGAATTAATTGAATCAATGGTAGTAGGCACCAGGCGTTTTACACCCAAACGACTAGCAAACTTGTAATCAGCCTCCTTCCTAATGAACTGTGGGAGTTCGTTCAACCAAATGGCTAACAACGGGTTTCTTTTCCTTTTTAGCCTTCTAATTCAACGTGTTGATTATGTTCAACTGTTTGAACAACGCCCGTTAAAATGAATACAATTTACGATGGTTTCACGTTTAATGGTTATTATACCTGCGACTTAGTGTGTGTGTGTGTGCGTGTGTTTATGTATATATTGATAAGTTTGTGTTTGTGTGTGTCCGAGTTGGCTAGCCAAAACTCATTTTATTTAACACACAGACCCATACTGTTTGCCTTTGTTTCTAGTCGTTGAATTTTTTCAATATAAAACAAGTAATAAAGAAAAACTTTGTTTTTTTCGTACAACTTTTTAACCTGGCTTGATACTGTGCTTTTGTTTCCAAACCAAATTTTAAAAGTATTTGGAACAAACACGTGGAATGATATTTTTGTCGATTTTTGTTAAGTGTTTACTCCAACGGATTTACAACCTGATTGCTCAGATAAACGGTAACAGACAAACCAAGTTGAATTGTAATGAAAGATTAATAAACTTTAAATATATACACCGTACGCTACCTTTAAACTCTTCCATCTTTATTTTTTCCTGCAAATTTATAATAAAGTGCTAATTTAATGGTGGAAATTTTACTTTGCCATCTGTCACAATACAGCACAGTACAGTATAAACACAATTTTTATTGTTAAAATGTTAAACCGTAGTGAACTAACTTACTTTTTACAGTTAATGCATGAAATAAAGCCACTACGTCATGATCTAGGCATAGACTAAGAATGATATTGCTGGAACAATTAGAAAGAGTTGCACGGCACTATGAACCAGTCGGAATTGCATGCAACCCTATGAACAAACCACGCATAAAATTATGATTTTCTCACAATTTTTTTGTGAGAAAACGTTTTTTTTGACTTAGTTCCGTGTGATTTAAGACGATCCAATTGTTGAACTCCATTACACGTCATTTTCGATTTATTCGTGGGTTACGTTAATTGTCAACAACAATAAAATTTTTATAGTTATCATACTTAAAAGGGTATTAGCCACAGCTCACTACACCACGACTACCTTTTAATCAATTCAGAACTTGTGAAAGCATTTCACGTTGTTGGGAATCGCTGTTTTATTTACCTACAACGCGTGCGAGTTTGTTTTTTTATCTTCACTTAATAGTTGAACGTCTTTTCACACATGGGTATCTAGAAAGGAAATCTTAGATTAAGACACTGTCTCATACTCTTTAATTCCGCTTTTCGTGGCGGAAGGACGACAACATCCGGTGACCAACACGACGTTTTCGTCACGTTCCTCATCATTCGTGCGCCGTTGTCCTTTGCCCATAAAACCTCCCACGCACTACACTCACCACCATCACCATCACTATCTCTGCAAAATGTGTTTGAAGGAGAGGGGGGGGGCGAGTAAAGGCTGGAAGAGAAGGGTAGTTGAATAGGCTGGGTTGGTGAAGAGGAGGCTCGCTTGGTGCACGATATCGCGCCAATACCGATAAGAAAGTGCTTTCAAACGAGATGCCAATACTAGAGAGTGAGATACCCGAGATACGGCACTGTCCACTTCTTTCTATATAAGAACTTGGTAGACAAACTCCCAACAGTAGCTAACACTCCTCCAAAAAGTTTTTTTTCTCCGTAGAACAAGCACGTATTGCGCCAGTGTTTGTTTATACACCTTTAAGAATGTGTGCAATCTGGCTGAAGTTTCATTTGGGGACTGTTCATTTTCGTGTATACCAAATGTAAACAGCAGCGCGTGTTTGCCTACTTTATGAACGTTGCTGAAAGCCTAACCGAGAAATACACTGCTTTAGAATACAATGTTTGAATTGTTATGTCAATAACTGTAACATGCCTTTAATGATTCTCATCTGTACATTTATATATTAAAAATAAATAGATACTTTTTTTTCTATTTTACTTGAACGTTGGAATGGATGATGAAAAGACTAGAGCAAGATTTTATGTATGTACATATTCATAAATTTTTAATGGTGGTGTGTTTGTAAAATATGAAATGTTGTCACAAAAACTTTTCAAATTTTTTTTTAAAAAACTTATTTGCTTTTAGACCCATCTGTTATAGTTTAACTTTTAGTAAATTCCATTCCCCAAAAAACGTAGAATCAATATTGAAAAACAAATTTTTCATTAAAGTATCCTCTGAAATGGCATTTCGGTATTAAAACATGCGCATGGACATAAAAATGTATTTAGACATATAAAAGGACATTTTATTATTTAAATATATAAATATATGTACCTATGTATGTAAATTGATATTTAGATTCTGCTTTAAAATTAATCATGTTTTTCTTAAAAACAATATTGTACTAAACCAAGAATCCATACGAGCCAAGCCGCAGGCAAGAACGAGTGTTGTGAAGCAACATAAGTTTGTGAAACAACACGGGGTTTACATCTAGATGCCTCATGGCCATGTTACCATACCAACCCCAACTTTGTGTCATCGTTAAAGATGTCCAGAGTCACTAAATTTAATTTATTTTGATGTAAATATCATGTAAACTTTAACACTTTTACCCTGGTTGCAGAATAGTGCATGGGCGAAGCCGCGCGGGTATTGTAAGTTTACTAATAATAATTGACATTAAAAAAGTATGGATTCAAAAATAGCTTCTAAACAAACAAGTAATATTTACAAGCTACAAAAATGAACATGTTATCAAATTAAATAGTTTGTTGTGTTCATTTTTTCTGTGTAGTTTGCTGTTTGATTGACCACTTAATGCCGAATTAAATAAAATTAAAAATATATATTGTATACTGTTTACTGACACACAATAAAGACCATCTGTCACACGCAAGATTTGGGCAATTTTAAGTATGGCAACTCGGGCGATTTGTTGACAACTGTAGCATTTTCGCAACCAATAAAAACTAGGTGGCAAGAAGCTGACAGTCACAGTTGTCCACAAATTTCTTGAATGGCCTATCGAAAAATCGCATGTGTCAAGTCATCTAACACTTGACAACTTTCATTGTACAATATCATTTGTTAACATGATTGCATGTATTAGATTTATCTGGTAGTTTTACAACATAATAACAAAATATTAGTTTTACAACATAATGACAAAATACATTATGAGAGAGAATGACATAAGGCTACGCCATACTTATATTAGAGAAGGCAGAAACACGTGTTTAAAATATACAACACTCCTTAGAAAAATGAACTAGTCTAAATCAACTATAACTCCATTTCACATTAGCTGACACGGAATTAGCTTGAGGCAGTCAAGGGGCGAGCTAGGTGATCACTGTGTGA
>JAQIWH010005081.1:0-15411 GCA_034695005.1 Cryptops parisi
ACATATATATTATATACATAAATAATACATATATACATTATACATATACAGGTAAGTGTGTAAATACAGTTATCCGAGTTTGAATTCAACGAGGTTTACAGTAATTTATTATTTTCTGGTGACAGTTTGAAGACAATGATAATATATTTTTTATATTAGAAATAGTCCTTTTGATCATATCTCATGTTCAGTGACCTTGAAAATGGCAGGGCACAATTTTTGGTGCTGGTGATGCTTTTGTTTGTTCCGATAGAAATGAAAGAAACAACCGTTTTATGATTGTCAACAAACGCATTAAGAGACCAAAGACATTTCTTTAACAAAATCGGATTCTCTTTTTTTTTTTTGGTTTTACAAGATGGTTTTATATTTTTATTTATTTATTCATTATTATTTTTAATTTGTTAAAATGTAGATGGTTCCACTTCGCCAAAATAAAAAATAATTTTTTTTTTCTTTAAAACTGCTCGTAGTAATTAATATACTTGTCTGAAGCAATTAAAGTGGTAGCGTTGGCTATACTAACCACTCCACTCAAATTGATTCGGGATTGTACTACGAGATAAGCAATTATACAACATGTCGATATTTAATTATTGTAAATGCAACGCGCGCGGTTGAGTGTTAATGCAGAATTTGATTGGAACTAATATTGCCAATTAGCGATCGGGACAATTAGCTTTTCTTTAAAAATAAAAAATTCCAAGTACACAATAACGTTAACGGAACCTAAATATAAAGAGAATCAACATGAAGTTAGGTTGTGGATTCTGAATTTATTTTTAGTATACTATAAGTTATAAAAAAATTAATGTATGTTATAAGGATCGAGGTTATAGTAATTTCGTAGTTTGGTAAGGTGATGATAAAACTGTATGGAATAGTCATAAAAGTAACTAGGTATAAATGTAATTGGGGGATACATGTGTAAAATCCTAATAAAATGATGCATAAAAACTTACTGAGAGTGGTATAAAATGCAAATAATGGAGTAAAAAATGGTTTTTCATAGTAAATGTATCGATGTTTTAGGGATACTTTGATGTATGGGCTTGTTCTTTATATAAATAATGGACATCATTATATAAGTATTAAATAAAATTGTACAAAATCTAATCAGTTACTTTTTTTTTTTTACTATGAGTACGTTACCAGGTTCGATATATCGATATTTTAATATATTTTTATGACATATATGATACTGATATTTTAACAAAACTTTGTTTTAAACAAAATTTTTTGTTGGTTGTTGAAAAAAAATGTTCTGAAGTGAATGGCGAAACCTGAAAATTTACGATATATCGATATTCATTTTTCATTATCGATTTTTTTTTCAGTAATGTTTTCAGAATTTACATTTTATTATATTCACTATACAGATACATTGAAGTTCTGGATAATAAGTACTGAAGTTTGTGAGTAGTAAATGGGTGGTCTATTTCACAATGAAATAAATTCAGATATATCGATAGTTTAAATGACAACTCGTTGGATTTCATGAGCCACTAGGATATTTTAATTCTCGATATATATTTTTTCAGCGAAATATTATAAATTTTGTTTTGTTGGCGTTAACTTTTTTATTATTTTATAATATGTTTTTTTATCATACACTAAAATTCTGTAACTGCGGGTAGTAATAGGGTAGGCCTAGTCTAGTTGTCAACTAGTAATGTATTTTGTCATTTCATATTGTTCACATAACTTTTATTATTATTATTCTTATTGTTTGTTTTGTCTACCATTTTTCTATTGCAAAAATAGTAGAATTGACGAAAAAATTCTAATTTCTTAAAAAATTGTCTAAACTGCACATACAGCATCTCTGCATCACGCTGAACACGGCTATGCAAAATTTATCGCGATATTCGCAATACTAACAAAGTTATGGGTGGCAATTTGAAATCTGCAAAAAATGCCAAGCATATATTGTAATACACTGTAGTTTCTGGGACTGGAAATAATATAACATATGACTCCGATATATCGATATTTTTAATCGGTAATTCGTTGGATTTTCTTTTATGGGTCACTGGGATACTTTTAATTCAACGTGTCAAAAGCACACACCTGAGGAATCCATACTGCTCGTTTCGGTGTATTTTTGTATTTTTTTTTTTTCAATAAAACTTTTTTTTTGTTAACTTTTTAATTCGCATTTAAAAAAATGAAGCAAAAACCAAAAATAAAATAAAATTTCAATTCAATTGAAACGAAGACGATGACAAGAAACGGTCGTTAATTACCGTCGACTGATTGCAGTGTTTCAGCTTTTCATTCACACCGAAACCTTCGTATTAGGAGTTGCACATTATTTACCACTGTCAAAATTGTTCGTTCCCTGTCTCTTTTCACCCACCCCCTCTCCCTTTTACCACCCCTTCGCCACCCCCAACTCCCCCCCTTTTCCTTTTCACTCGGCGCTCATTTCCCGTACGAAGGCGCTTTTGTGCGAGTGCACAATCACCGACAAACGGTGCGATTTCTGCTCATTGCTTCGCATTTGTCGCGACAATAAGAGATCCATGAATTAATTGGTCGAGGGATGCCGATGAACTGACAGAGGTTTCCTCCGTTTCCATGGCAACTTCTCTTATTCGAAGCAGATGGCGCCAACAGCTGCTTCGCTGCCATCATCATCATCATCATCATTAATGGTAATGATAAATGATGATGATGGTAGGGGTTCGATCAAAGCTCAATCAATCGATAGTGATTGGAATTAAGATAGATGGTTTGGTTATTAATAGATATATTGTATATGGGTGGTAGGTGTGGTTTAATGGAGGGGTGGCCGAGAGGGGTTGATGGGTAGACAGTGACGGCCATCTTGGTTCGGATTTCAAAGTTTTGAAGAGGTTGATAGGTCGAATCTCAAGTGTCACCGTGTGGGAGTTAGGTTCAACTGTGTGTGTTTCAGTGATTAGAATTTTTGGAAATTTTGGTGTTTTTTTTTTGTGCATTAAAGTGTCGACGGTGGTATGAACTAACTAGTTAAAGAGTGAAATTATTAAAGTGGATTATATTTCAGTAAAGGACATATTTCAAAAGTTAAATTGCGAAAAAAAGTCATGTTTCGTTAGTTGTAGGACTTTAATAAATTTTTGTTTTCAATTCTATTTCAAACAGGTGAAATTTTGGAAAAATAAAAAAAAATGTTTTTTATTTTTTTTAATATTTAATGTTAAATCTATTGTATAGTTCTTAAAAGTTAGAGTGAACGCAAAATACAATAATAGGCCAAAGTATTATTTATTGCATTGCAAGTGGTGTAAAAGTTTGTGATAAATTGGCAGTGCAGTGAATTCGTATGATTGGCAATTAACAACAATAGGAAATAGTAGCAATACAGTGGAATCCAATTATTATAATCACAGATAATAATTTTGTCCCAAAACACTGTTTAATGTTATCGGTCAATTATTGTTATCAAAAAGCACTAGTCCCAAAATGATCATAATAACCGGATTCTAGTGTATAAAAGTTATAAATAAAATCACGAAATAAATAAATATAAACAAAATACATAAATAATAATGAATATGAAAATACAAAATAATTCAGTCAATAATCAATTAGACGTAACCATAATAACATAAAACCATAATAACCATAGTAACATTTATGACTCTCATAAATCGAGAACTTATTTTTGTGTGAGAAATAAATTTTCAACAATTCTAAATAACTGAAACACCAACAAAATGTAATCATTTACAGTGAAGTCCAGTTAAGATGTTTTTCCGGTTAAAAAGTTTTCCGCTTAAGAAGTAAAAATAAAAGGTACTTCCGGTGTTGGACAAAATAGTTCAGCCTATCCATTGAAAATGTTTTCAAATTTTAAAAAGTTGCTATTTTATAGGTAACACCCTAAGCAGCTTATTAGTACTAACTATAGGCTATAGTTAGTGGGTTATTTAATAATCATTATCACGTGTTTCAATTTACTATAATTTATTGAAAAATATCATACTTGTCTATTAACCCCCACAGTTACTGCTTCGTAGTGACATGATGGTGATTTTTTGTTTTTTTTGAACTGGTGTCTGAGTATAGGTACTAGTTTAGGTTAGTTTTAAAAACTAAAACTAGTTTTGACATTAATCATAAAATTAATGCATTTTGTTTTTGTTTAAACAAAAATTAAAACTATAGACACGTGGCGCCCTCATGTCCTTGGCTGTAGATTAAGACACAAGTACCAAAAGTACCGAAACTTGTAATTGTTCTTCAAACAACACTTCAAAAAACACATTTGGATTTAATGCGAATTTAAATTTATGCGATGTTTGAGTCATTCGATATCGAATTTATGCGAGTTCATTTTTTATTTCTGCAATTTTTATTTTATTTATATATGTTTTTTTTTTAGACTTAAGCAGTTTTCGATTTATGCGTTTTTTTTTTTTGATACATTGGACTATACAGTATTTATTCTCATAAACGCCTGTAGATTGTAGTAAAATTCAATTCCCAGTTCACTCACTCACAAACTCACTCACAAGTGAAGGTAATATAAAGAGTATAAACAAATAACTGTAATTGGCTAGCTTGTTATTATTATTATAACACACAAAAGCTAGCCAATTATTGAAAAAGTGATTTGAAGCGCAAAAAAAAGAATTTCGGTATAGTGAAGATAGAATAAAGAAAGGTCACCGGACTGTGAAATAATCGATAGGAAATTAAGGTGGTCGAAGCTACAGGGGGGGCGTCCAGAAAAGAATTCGGAACGAAGATGAAGAAGGCCAATAGGGAAGAGAGGCGAAAATTTTTCATTTCTCGTGCCTTAGGCAAAAGAAAAATTTGAGAAAACGTTGTAGATTTTACGCCTTTTAATCGATGGTTTGTACCAACTTCAAACGCTTGCCGAACCGCGTAATTGGTTGCTGACCATAACGAGTACCGATCAGAAAAATAATAATAATTTAAAAAAAAAAATAAACATGATATATGTATATAAAAGGGGGGTTTGACTTTGAGGCTATTTCAGTTTTGTTTTTCATACAAAGAGATAAGAAACAAGTACATTAAAAATATTTGAACTCTTTATAAAGTCTACTATCATGTACAGATATACTGTATGTTACATACATAATGCAAATCGATTTCTGCATGTATCGATTTATGCGAAATTCGATTTATGCGAATTAAAACTTGTGAGTAATTTCGATATTTAATGTATGCGTGGTTTGAGTAATTCGCATTTTTGATTCCCGCGAATGTTGATTAATAAGATTTTATGCAAAATTTAAATTTATGCGATCGTTGAGTCATTCGATATTTGATTTATGTGAATTTTGTGTAATTTCCATTTTTTTTTATTTTTGCGATTTTCGATTTGTTTATTAATATAAGCGATTTTTTTTCTCACTGGACTTATGCGGTTTTTGATTTATGCGAAGGATTTAATCCGGTTCTCGTTTCAAGAGTTTTGGGGTACATTGAACTATACAGTATATAATCATAAACGACTGTAGATGGCCGTATACGTTCAATTCCCAGCTCACAAACTGGGAACTGGGAGAACCGCATAAATCGAAAACCGCGTAAGCTCCAATGTAGAAAAAAAATTGCATATATAAATAAATAAATCGATCAAAATTGGAATTACTTTCATTTCGCATAAATCGAATTACTCAAACGTTCCAATTTAAATTCGCATAATTGAAATTCGCATCAATCAAAATTCGCATAAATCGAAACGTGTAGATATCAAAAATAAAATAGAATCACTCAAAACATGCATAAATTGAATATCGAATTACTCAAAGATTACATAGTTAATTCGCATAAATCGAAACATACAGAAAATGAATTTTGTTTTGCATTATGTATATAGTGACACGCAGTATACCGTATATGACGGTATATAAAGAGTGTGCTTAAAAAAGCATTTTTAATGTACTTGTTTTGTATTATTCTGTGATAATTTATTTATTTTTATTTTATTTTATTATTTTATTTTATTTTTAATAAAATAAAATTAAAATTAAAATTTTTATTGTTATTATGTGTGATCGGTATATAAAAATAAGCGTTGGGTCAGTGAGAGGTTTTTTGGAGACTTTTGTGGAGAAAATGATGTTTTGAGCTTGTGAAAGTGTCGTGGCGTCGTCGTCGCGCGGGGTGAGAAAAATCAATACACATTTTACAACGGTGTTGTAAGTAAGCATTGTTCTCGTTGGAGAAAAATATTTTTGTGGCTTCTTTTTTAATTCCACCACCGCCGCTCGCCTTGGTTATGTCTGTCCGTGGAAGAATAAAAATTTGTAGGTGATTTTTGTCATTTGAAGGTTTCACTCTCTAAAAGTTGGTCGCGCTGATTCGTAACGCGCTTGTTATAATGGATATTTGGGTGCTGATTGTTAACTCGTGTTTTTTTACATATTGTGCGCTTAAATGGGTTTTCATAACTTGTTTTTTTTTATGTTATGAGATATAATTTAACGAGTTATTTTTTTTTCAATACATAATAACAGTAAAATATGTTTAAGACGTTTATCCCGTTTAAGAAGTATTTTGGACAACCACTTCTAAAATAATAGACATAATCAGTTGAAGCATGCATGATACACTATTTTTTTATATATAGATAAATAAATACTAAATAAATCAGTTTTGAATAAATTAAATATTTTCAATACATAATAAAAAGTAGAAATCGTTTAAGACGTTTATTCCATTCAATACAACAGGTACATTGCCATGTAAACTTCATAACTTTTTATTATTTTATAAACTTAAATTATTCCTGAAATATAAAAGTCAAACCCAAAAACGTTTTATTCAACGTCATAATGAATACACAGCATAATGACGTCACTGAAACTATGCCGGAAAGTTTTCTTTGGCGGTGCTTTCTCATAGCATTGTGCACAGTGCCATTATTTATCATATTATAGAGGTGGGTCAAAACTTGGTTTAATATTTTTACTCTCGTTTATTTAATACTTAACAAAATTATAAATTTTTACAATTTGCTTTCATGTTACACTAAAAACTCGATTATCCGATTCGCGATTATCCGAATTTCTGGTTTATCCGAATTAAGTAAAATATGTCATTTCAATATATAAATTGATACGTTATCGAAAAATCATTGATATTATTGATAGCTATGGTTATTTTATCAAACAAATGATTGAAAGTTAATACTGTACATACATATTATTCATTAAATTATCTCACGATTTTTAAATTGTACAACGTTGTTGGCGTTTCTTAATATCAAACTAGGCGTATATATATATATTGAAATTCCGGATTATCCGAATTTTTGTTCATCCGAAATAAGCTAGGTCTCATCACATTCGGATAATCGAGTTTGTAGGGTATAGTACTTGGACGCAATTTAAACTGATGATTTATATTAATCAAATTGATGTTTTATACTAATTAAGAAAATAAACCAGAAAGTAAGTTTTGACTCACCCTGTATTGTTTAAATTTAAAACAGTTTAAAAACTATCCAAAAAATATAAAATACATATGTACACATAGCTAAAAAGAGGTATGTGCAGATTTCATTAGTTACACCCCGTACAAAATTGCTTAATGAATAACTCAATTTTTATGGTATTTTATATATATATATATAATGGTTTTTCTCTCGTTGCATATTAGCGAAATCGCATATAAAAAAAAAGTTGCGTTAATTGCGTATCTCGTGTATACAACTTTATTCCGTTAATTGTAATTTTGTTTTAACTCTTTAATTTTTGTTTCTTGCAAAATGATGAGCGTTCCACTGAAGAAGCATGTTTTGTTTTCGTTGCTAGGAGTTGCAGTTGAACGTTTTGGACAAAAGAAAAAGGTTCGAAGGACGAAAAAAAAAAGTAGGAGAAAATTTAAAAGTGTCACCAGTGCGTCAAGATGCCACCGGGGGTAGAATGCAACTTCCGGTGATCCAACACCACCCGACGAATCCACCAACCAACAACATCGACGCCCACCTTGCAACGACACCTTCAACCGGTGAGTTGTCGTACTATACTAGCAACTTCTACTACTACTACTAGTACACCCTAGTGTTACTACTACTACTACCATGCATACAACAAGTAAAAGTAGGGTACACCAAAGTGTTGACGTTGCTACTGCGTTAACTCCCACGTTGCATTATTCACGTCACTATCTTCTTCAACTGACGGCACTTAGAAAAGAGAGGAAAAGGTAGAAAAGTGTTTGCAACACACAAACTGAGGGTGTGTGAAAAGACAGGAGAGAAAGAAAAGAGAGTGAGGGTTTGACAATTGGGTGACAAAAATCTACAGGGCGATGCAAGCAATTTTATTTTTCTGAATAAAAATAAGTTGTATATTTTTTTTCAGTTTTTTCAGTCAAGGTATGTTGACGGTTTTTAATCAAACGACGTTACGTTCACCTTCCAAGGGCTTTTTCAGGATTTGAATTTTAGGACTGTGGGGGAAAAAAAGATAGGTATTAGAGAAAAGGGAACGAAAATTGATTTCGATTTTAGGAAATAAACGTTTGACTAGACTTTTTAGATCATCCTGTATGATCTAAAAAGATCATACAGATCATCCTGTATTATAGGAAATAAAGTCAAAGAAAACTTAGTCAAGGGAAACTTAGTCAAAGAAATCAAGACGAAAGAACTTAAAAGTAAAAAGAAAGACGAAAAAAAATACAAGGAAAGTAAAAAGAAATAAAAGAAAAATAAAATAAAATAAAAGCAAAACGTCAAAAAGTATTTTTGACGTCTTTTTTTAACTTTTGTTTCTTTGTCTTGTTTTTGACTTTTGTTCCTTTGTCTTGTTTTTGATTTTGTTTCTTTTGACTTTACATCTCGATTTCTAACCTTCCATTTGGTTCTTAGTTCTTACGCTTCCTGTTGGTTGTTGTTTTTTCCTTTGAAAGAAGCCCATAGTGGATGGCGAAACGTTGAGGAGTGTGTTAAAATAACTTCAAGTTTCTTCAGTAAAGAAATTGTTCTAATTTAACAATAATTTTGTCTTAATTACTGTTATGATGCTTTGAAGATTTCTAATTCACACATCAATGACGTATTTTTTCGAATTGTTTTCTCGGCTTTATTTTCGATTTCTGCAATTTTCGATTCGATTTATGCGATATTTTTCACATTGGACTTATATTTCTTTCGTTTCATGCGGTTCTCGCCTTATGCGATTTTTGAAAACATTTGTGCGAATTTTGTTTAATGTCATCTTTGAGTTATAATTCCATTTTGCATTTGTGCAAAATTCGTTTCGTTTTATGCGATTTTAGATTTATGCAATTTTTTAGTAATTAGACATTCGATTCGATGTTGAGTAATTCTATTATCCATTTCTTCAATTACTGATTCAATTTGTGCGATTTTTGTTACATCGAACCTTATGTCGTTTTTCACTTTATGCGGTTTTCACTTTATGCGATTTTTTGGTATATTGGACTATACAATAATACTATCATAAACACCTGTAGAATATCAGTATACGTTCAATCTTCTAGCTCATTTACTCACAAACTAACAAACTCACTAGTGAAGCCTTTATAAAACGTATAATACAAATAATAAAACCCATCAAAAAATAAAAATTACAAACACTCAAAAAACATTATTTTCACTTTTTATTTTTATTAAATACTATTTAATAAATAGTGATACATTCCGAATGGAACATAAAAAATAAAAATATAAAACTACACGTAAACAAACATTAAAATATTAAAACATTAAAAATACAAATATATACAAACATCCAAAAAATATACAAAAAATGATGCAAAATTATAAAAGTGAAATATAGTAAATATAACGCATACAAATAAAAGTTACATTCCATATAATGTCATGTCATGCTCAGGATTAAAAGAAATAGTAGATTTGCCGGATGTCCAGACATCCATAGACAAGAAACAGCAAGTTCTCTAATAGGAGTGAAAATCCTGGGACCAGATTAGCGCATTCTAAGTATGTATAGAAATGTTCTCAAAGTTGTCCATAGTTTTCCTGGTAGAAATATCTTAACGTTTTATAACGTTAACGTTCAAACCTGCGTCAGGAGAAGAAGAAAAAGATGGAATGATATAACGATGAGAGTTGGGAACAGGGATCAACAAAAGAGAAAACAGACATTGATGTTCATGATTTGGCAAATTGTACGAAAACCTGCCAGATCCGAATGGCAGAGGTGTGAAACTTGAGAAAACATTGGGGGGAGGGGGTGTACAGATTGGATGCCTGCTGGCCGTACAGACACTTCAGATGACGGATCGATAGGAATAGTAATCGTTCTGTAAAAACAGACAGACAAGTACTAGGATTGAATAAAGAGGTATATATTATACCATTGTGAGAAATGCAACCAAAAGCAAGATAGACACGGCGAGTGTTGACATAGTCAACATGGACGTTGAACAACAGCTGAAGAATGACACTTGAGTCACGAGAACGCGAAAGACAAACAATAGTAATTGAGAGAGTAGTGGAACTTTTAAAGGGTTTAGTTTGGCTAGTAAAGAAGATAAGAAGGTAGTAACGGACTCTTAAGAAGTTGGAGTTGAGGTTATGTTGGGATACTTTTTTGGGATAGCTTATGGATCTTCAAACTGTTGTAGTAGCTTGCTGTGTTGATGATGAGGAAAGCTGTTTTTGTCTGATGTAAAGAACTAGGGAAATACATGAACTAGGAAGATTCAAAATGTAAATAAAACAACAACATTAAAAAAAATGCTTTTTAAACACTATTTATATAGCTTACCTACTGTCATATACGATATACTGTGTGTGCTTACATTATAATGCAAAAAAAAATCCGTTTTTGATTTTTGCATGTTTCGATTTATGCGAAATTCGATTCATGCGAATTAAATCTTAGGCAATCTCTGAGTAATTTAGATACTGGTATTCAATTTATGCGTGCTTTAAGTAATTCCAATTTTTACACGTTTCGATTTATGCGAATTTCGATTTATGAAATGAAATTTATGCGATTGTTGAGTAATTCGATATTTGATTTATGCGAGTTTTGAGTAACTCCATTTTTTATTTCTGCAATTTTCGATTTATTTATTGATATAAGTGTTTTTTTTTTACATTGGACTAACGCGGTTTTTGATTTATGCGAAGAACTTAATCGGTTCTCGTTTTATGTAATTTTTGGGTACATTGGACTATACAGTATATTCTCATAAACGACTGTAGATGGCAGTATATGTTCAATTCCTAGCTCACTCACAAACTCACAAGTGAAGCTAATATAAAGAGTATAGAAAAAGAATTAATGTGAAATTTTGACAAAATGTTTACAATTTAAACATGAGCGAACGTATTACAGTACAATTTGTGGAAAAAAAGTAAAACAACAGATTAAAAACTTTTTTTTAAGGAACCATAAAATTTCAACTTTTGAAATGATTGATCACGATTCTATTATTTCGGTGACAAAACAATATCATACATAGTTATAAATAAAAAATATCTCAATCTTTTTTTACGGTCTATTAAATGGAAAATAATAATTAAACCAAAAAAAAATTTAAACGGAAATGTAAAATACAGCGGAATTTTCTTATTATGATCACTTTGAAACTACTGTATTACTTTTTGATAATAAGAACCGGCTGATAACAGTGTATTAAAGAACATTAAACAATGTTTTGGGATCGACTGATTTTGATAACAAAAGCCGATTGGTTATTTGTGATCATTATAAGCGTATTCCACTGTATTATGCTCTGGTGGACATTTGGGGAACCAAATCTTTTGAAATTTTTAAGGAGGAAAACGTCTTAAGCGGGTTTGAGAATCGGCAACATTGTTTTTTGTTTTTTTTTACTGGTGCTGGAATTTTAATTTGTAAGGATCAAACTATTTCTTTTTTTAGTAGAAAACGTTTTAGTTTTAGTGAAAAACGTCTTAAGCGATTTCAGTTGTTTTAGGGAAAAACGTTTTAGGCGGGTCGAGTGTGAAATACATTTTTTTGTAAATGGCGCTAAGGGAAAATTTTAAAGAAAATTTGTGAAGTAGAAAACGTCTTTTTTGTTGTTTTTTTAAAGTACAAAACGTCTTAAGCGGGTCGAGTGTTGGAGTTTTTTTGTAAATGACATTGATGGAGATATGGGGAGCAAATCATTTTTTTATTAAATTTTTTAATAGAAAAAAACTTCTTAACCGAAAATCGTCTAAAGCGGGTTAAAGTGTTTAGATGGTCCTTTTGTAACTGACGTTTGAAAAGGGACGCGTTTTGATAGGTGCGTTTTAACGCAGGTACCAAGTTGAAAAGGGCTTGTATAGGGTGGAAGGAAAAAGTCTTTTCGAGGGACAGGTTTACAGGAACAAAAGCCAAAGACTTGGTGTGGGAAGTGCATTGGCTGAAAGCTTTGCCATCAAACCAACCCTAGGCTTCCCTACAACAATCACACGTTAACACTACGGGCAAATGTGTACCGAATAGGACTACAACCTTCTTCAGCGCCTGTTTAGCAAACTGCAAACGGTTGTATTATTTTTATGCATATTTTTAGCTGGTGATCGATATGTCGTATGAAAGAATTTTTTTCTCTCACTTTTACGGTGTGTGATTTTCACTTCCTGAAGTTCTTTTACAATGAAAAGGACATTTCTGCAAGTGTTGCAAGAAGTCGTCGTCGGGTGACAATACTAATAGTAAGAGCTTTGATTTTTCTCTGCCCCTTTCTTTTACAGAGAAGTCGATTTTTCGCATTTTAACGTGGTCGTTGCGTCAATTGATTACTAGTTTTACGAGACAAAATTTTTATTTATGGTCTATATATGTATTTTTGTCACGATGAAAACACACATAGCCCCGATAGTCGAACAAAAGCCAAACCAACCATTGAGGACATTTTCGTCCAAACGGACAAAAGAACAATCGACGATTAATGGATGTGTATTGTGGTCTCCTTACAAATCATCGATATTTTTAAGGCAATAACAACAGATGACCTGGATTCCAAACTAACTATAATTATTTATTCATGTTTTTATTTTATTTAGGTTTTTTTTTTTTTGTATTGTTTTTTTTCTGTACTTTAGTATTGAAATTCATTTAGTACACCTTACAATAGTTCGTAAATGTGAAAATAGATAGTTCTTGTGTAGTAGGTACATATTGTAGTACATGTATTTTTTTGCATTGAGACGATGTTCGTATGCAGAATCACTTGTTGCTATATTAGTTTAAACAAGGATCGCGTGGTGTTAGGTGTTTTGTGTGTCGGTATCTATAATGTAGTATACGAGAGTGGTCCAAGAAATTCGAGGAAAATTAATAAAAACAAATAATTATTTGGTTCCGGAAACTTTTTGAATTAGTAAACAATGATCACCTTCAACATAAACAAAGTTAATATCTAACTGATGTAACCAATGCATTTGATGCGACTATACTTGGGTTATGAATCTTCTTGCAAAACAAAGGTTAACCTTGAAAAAACCGCACGAACTCTATTGGTGACTTGATATTTTTATTCGTAAAATGTTGAAAACATGTGAATTTTACAAAGGAAGATCAATATAATGTAAAGCCATATTTTTGAAATTGTTCAGGAGAGCCTTTTTTTCTGGTGAAAAACTCCATAACGTATCATACTGAGCAACAAGGTAATTTTTCTTTATATTATGCTGCCATTATCTGGAAAATCCAGGAAATGGTAAAGTAATAAGCAAGAAAGAGTATTGAGAGACAGTTTGATGACACTTTTTCCAAAACTGTCATTTTTGGAAAAAGTGTGGCTTATCACAATATTGCCCGAATTAGTTCAAATATTAGATACAATTTTAAAATTAATATAAAAGTATTTGTAAAGTTTTGATAATAATGTAAATTAATGATATTAATATAATTGTAAAAATTAGTTATAAGATTGTTTTATGAAAAAAAAGTTTTTTGTAAAATATATTTTTTTAAATTTATGCATTTTTATGCAATACATGAAATTTTAGTTTACTTATTTATAAATTTTATATTTAGTATATTTTAAAACATTTACATGTACATTATATTTTTATAGTTTAAATTTTTTTAAAATTTTTTTTCTTATATATAATATAATTATATTTTTTTTATGCGTCCAATTTTTAACCAGAATTATTTTATTTAATTTTGTTAAAAAATAGTAATACAGCATTTAAAACATGAAATATAAGATAGTTATTCTTAAAAATTCCACTCCGTATTAATTAAAAAATTAAATCAAAATTTACAAAAATCATTATTGGAAAATATTTTATAAATAATATTTTTCACAATTTTGTTTTTGAAATTCTATATTTTTTGTAAAAAATTCAACAACATTTAATTTGATACTGTTCTTCTAACGTACGGTACGAGGGCGCCACAGGTCTATAGTTAAAGTAAAATGTATTAATTTTATGATTAATGATAAAAATAGTTTTTTTTAATTAACTTAAATTAGTATCTGTATTCAGGTTAGGATAAAAAACAACAACAAAACCCATATGTCACACCCATGCGAGTTAGTAACTGTAGGTTAACAGAATAGTACCCTCATTTTTTGTAGCAAATTTGAGAATTTGTATATTTTAAAAAGTTATACATATTTTTTATAATTTTAATTTTATTTGATATTTTCTGTATTTTGTTTTATAATATTATGTTTTACGTAATACGACGTACTTCTTCTAATTTTTAGATTTGTGAATATAATTTGTAAATATAAATTATATTACTATAAAAATTATAGTATATATCATAAAAATATATACCGGTACGTCATCAGTGAATGATAAAAAAATTAATAATGATTGAACTCGACTAATACAAAAAATGTTTAGTATATAATACTATAAAATCATACTTCATATTATGTACTATACATACTTTCAATATAAATGTACACTTATATCAAACAAAATACATATTAGGTACTTGTGGTTTGCATGGTAAACACTTGTGGCGCTAGTGATAGTTGTTTTTAACGTACCTAAACTGTCTATCTATGGTGACTATGGGTGTAGTTACCAGTTTAGGTTAAAAAAATTGTGTTGTTTTCTAAACCTAAACTAGTTTCCATATCCACAAACAGACAGTTTAGGTTAAACAAATACAACTACTACTAGCACCACAAGCGTGTTTAACATGCAAACCCACAAGTACCCATAATATTAAAAATGATTTCCGAGAAATTAAAATAATTACTTTCCGGAAACTTTTTTAACTATCCTCTTATGTATTATTCTTTTTATTTACTTTACATTATAAGTGTATATAGGGTGGGCCAAAAGTTACTTTACCATACTGTGTTAATAAGATATTACTGCAGTTCACGGAAGTGACGTTAAGTTTAGTGACGTTCAGTGCCACCCTGTATTTCTATAAATCATAGATCTTTACATATATATAATTTTAATATATATATATCTATATATATTTTTATATCTATGGTAAAATTTATCAT
>JAQIWH010005082.1:0-15409 GCA_034695005.1 Cryptops parisi
GCCTATAAAGTTTATTTCTGGGCGATTTTCTTTCTTATGCGAAGCCTTGGTAGCCATTTTGTTTGTTTACTTTTTTATTTATTTACCGCTTTTTCACGGGATTTCAGCGTGGATTTATGCGCCGGAAACAACAACTATCAGTCTAGCAAAATATTATATTAGATTACTTAAAAGTAGCGTTGGTCTACAAAAAATATTTTTTTGTTGCCTAGCAACTGTTATGTGATTCAAATAGGCCTACTTCTTTTGATTTCAAGTATGACATTATTTTATTGTCTTCTGTCAGGCAAAGTGTTTTCGCAACGAACGAGTTAAATTTAAGGATAGGAGAGACCGGGGTTGTTAAACTTTTAGTTTCAGATTTCTTTGTAATTTTTGTATTTGTTGGATTATAAGTGTCTTCGAGTATGTTTAGCCCCTATTGAACTAGCTAACAAAAACCATTCCATCTTACTAATATATGAATGTGAAAGTTCGTCTGTGTGTTTCGTCCGTGTCTCCACCACGTATAAAATATTGATCCGATTAACTTGATTTTTTGTTAGCATATCAGAGGTTCCAGATGACACAATAAGTTTTATCCAGATTAAATATACGCTTCGATAAGTGAGATGTTAAACATTTTAGACCTATTTCTATTCTCCCTTCCATAAGCAAAGTTTTTAACCAATGTATTTTCAAGTATCTAAGTGAGAACATTTGCCCCAAATTACCAAATTTTCAACATGGGGGAATCCCATATAAAGGCATTTCAACACTCTTTACAGAGTTATTAATTGACATTAAACAGAGCCTCGCACAGGACCTTTGTTGTGTCCTAGTAAAAACGGATCTTGCAAGAGCGTTTGATAGTATTCCTCGTGACTGCCTCCTTATTGATCTTGCAGACTTTGATATAGATCCTCATATTTTTAACCTGATTGGAGTTTATTTTACAAATCGGATCAATTATATTAGATATGTTAATAAGACTATCACACACGAATCCTCTTGTGGAGTGGTGCAGGGTTCAAAATATTCAGCTATGTTTTTTAATGTGTTTGTGTCTTCCCTCTCTCAACTTAAACTCCATGGCATTTTGCGGTCATATGTAAATGATAATTTTGTGTTGTATTCTTATCTGGAGGCCCAAAAGCAACAGACCATGGAAACGATTAAAGAAAATATAGTCAGTCTGAAACAGTGGTATTCTCATAGACAAATGGAACTTAATGAATCAAAGACCCAGATTCTCGAAATTTCAAAATTAAGTTATAAAAATTCAAGTTTTAAAATCCATGAAGACTCCACAGTTAAAATTTTGGGAGTTATTTTTGACAATGCTTTGACTTTTGGCACTCATATTCATTATTTAATTAAGAAACTTAATTGTAAAGTCTATCTACTTAAACGACTCAGCAGAGTCCTTTCCATCCCGAATTGAGGATTGTTTTTCGCACCATAGTTTCCCATAGAAGCTGATGCAAAATGAATATTTGTTCCAGACCTTTAATATCAACCCCTAAAACAACAAATTAACATGAATTTTACTCCCTAATGATACCATGGATCCATAAAATAACACTCAATGAAAGCAATAAACACAATATACTGTATTGTACGTAAAAACAATAATTAATAAACACAATGTAAAAACAATACTATTTTTAAAAAAAAATGTATATGATAAAAATGTGCATCAATAAAACTTATTTGCTTAACAATAGCAGTAATTATTGGGGGGGGGAGTCTTTTTTAACAATCACAATAATAAGTGACTGTTCTAAAGATTTTGCACTCAGCGGAAGTCGCGTGGCATATTCGACTTTCGAGGCATATTCGACCATCGAAGCATTAGTTTCGGTTTTTTTGCGTTCGTAAACTGAAACATTTGAGAACCGAGACGTTCGAGAACCGAAGTTCTGCTGTATATGTTTCCTGAAAAAACAATATGCTAATAATAATGATAATTTTTGAGTTTACATTCTATGGAAGTTAAAGGAGTCAACGAGATAGAGATGTTTCGCGAAATAGGTTGAAAAACATGGGATATTAGCTTTCTAATATCTGTCTGAGAAGCCTCTGTATAGCAAGCTTCTAGGCGCTCCCTAGCAAACGACCAGTTAAAAATGTACCTCAATCAGGGTAAAACCTTCTCGACTCAACTTCCTATGAATGAAACTTTTTATTCAGCCTTTCAAAGTCTGTGAGAGGGTCTCTCTCAATAGCTGGGTCGATGTTTGTGCTGCGGCGGAGGAACGGACAAGATGGGGGTCCATGCTGCGTGGGCTTGCCCACTGCGATACCGGCGAGCCACTGGGATAAGTGGGCCCAAAAATAAATGAATGAATGGATGACAGTGCTTACTCACTAGGCCCCCCCCTGGCAGAATCAGATGTTATGGTGTTAAGCAGGGGAGTTGAAATTCATTGGTCATATATGATTCTCCCTTAACCATAGGTATTTATTTCCTGGGGTTTTGGAGATCGCCCAAACATCCCCACTGTCACAACTGTTCCTCACCTAACCCAGTGGATCTGTTCTCCACTGTGCGGGTCCGTTCCTAGAAGAGATTTGTTTGAGAGCAACTCCTCACCACGTGGCAGCGTATTGCTTGCTGGTGGTGATGGAACACACCATAACAGACGTCTTGTGTAGTGGCTTGAGAAAGCTGGATTTTTCATCACCATCTAGTGTGGTTTTCGTCATGGACGATCTACCATCGATCATCTGGTTTCCCTCGAGTCATTCTTGCACAATGCCTTCATTCAATGCTAGCATGCTGTGGGTGTATTTTTTGATCTGGAGAAGGCATATGATACCACTTGGTGGTTGGTATTCCAAGAGAATTGCACGAAACTGGGTTAAGGGATAGGATGCCCATCTTTCTGCAATCCTTTCTGGAAGCCAGAGTATTTTGCATTCGCTTGGGTGCTACTCTGTCTTTACTGTTCATCTAAACGATAAGTTTCCCAGGGCAGCGTTTTAAGCGTCACCTTGTTTGCAATTGCAGTGAACTCCGTCGCCCAACAAATATGTGCCCCAGTCGTTGCTTCTTTTTTTGTTGACGATTTTTGCTATCTTCTGTTGTTCCTATCGCCTATTTGTAGCGAAGTGACAGTTACAACTTACCATCGGTTGTTTTGAGGAATGGTTTAAGATCACATGGTTTTGTTTCTCAAAAGAGAAGACTGTGTGCGTCCATTTCAGTTGTGAGTATGCAGATCCATTTTTAACTCCTAGTAGCACTCTCCTTGCATTGAAGGAGAAGGTTCGCTTTTTTTTGCTTGGTTTTCGATTGCAAGCTCAGCTACGTCAGCTGAAGCTTTGTTGTCAAAAAGTGTTAGATCTCCGAATCCTGACTCACCAATCTTGGGGAGCTGATTTCCAAGTCATGTTGATGCTGTATTGTTCACTGGTTAGGTCTCGGCTTCTATATGGTTTCTGCGTGGCCATCTTACCTGTCAAAGCTCCACAGTATCCACCATGCTGGAATTCGAATTGCATTAGGGGCATTCCAAACAAGTCTTATTATTAGGATGTGTGTGGAAAGTGGCAAGCTTCCGTTTCATCATCTCTGGAAGTTGCAACACAGTCACATGGCACATGTTTATGACACCACTGACAATCTGGCATACCAGTGCATTTCGTTCATCTAGCTGCATCGCCGGAGAATCAAGGTTATCTAGCCGTTGGTTGTGCGTGCTACGGAAACTTTTCACTCTGATACTTGGCCTCCTGTACTTTTTGTTTGTCCATCTTGTCCTCCATGGATGCTTTTATCAATTTCATTCATCATGGAGTTAAACCCACCTGTCCTCAAACTACATAGGATGCTTTGAGCAGATCTTTCATCTGCTCATCCTCCAATGGCTGCTTTGAAATAATTTATATGGATGGGTCGTAAGATGAGGATAGAGTAGGGTTTGCATTCATATCTTGCCTTTTAATATCATTGGGCGTCTTCCATATTTGTACAGTGATTTTTCAGCTCAGCTTGTAGCAATTACAAGGTCATTGTCACTTTGCTTTCAGAGCCCTGCTTACAGATTCCTGGTCTGCTTCCACTCCTTGAGTGGGTTGCAGGCCTTGCAAGATTTCTATTCTTGGCTTTCGTTGGTTTTGCTTGTTCATGGGCTTGTTCACCACCTTGCAGAATTGGGCTAGTCTGTTGTCTTTGTACGGGTGCCAGGCCACATCAGCATCTAAGTCAACGAACTAGCAGATGCCGCAGCTAAAGCAGGGTTATGCATGTCATATTTTGCAACTGAAGTTACATCCTCCGACCTGCAACTTTGGAAAAAACAACAAATTCGTTTAGTTTGGGAAGAGGAATGGACCGCAGTATACAACAACAATCTGGTGAGTTGCCCTTGGCTAGTCCCCTAGCCAGCTCAGGGTTGCGAAATTCACCACCAGAAGTTAAGCCGTTTTGCACACAGAGATAATACAGTTAATAGTGCAGTTACTTTCAGCTTGGAGTGACATTCCATCTGATTCGCAATTTTGCACCTTTGTTACATTGCATCTGCAAGCACTACGGCAACGAAATAACACACAAGAGGGCCATGCATATGGACTCCATTCTATTCCACGAAAGAGCCACGCTAATTGCACAATTCAGTCACGAGATATCGACAGGTATTCCTTAATTTTTATTAGATATTAACAAGTAGCTCGTGTACTGCTGACATACTTTCTGATAGTAGGCTACGCATAGGTTTATTCCTCTATTCGAATACCGGTATTGTATACTATACAATTGCATTTTTACCAGCATTTCTCCCAAAAATCTTAATTTACACTTGAAAGCCTCCAGATTCACTCATGATAAGATAATTGTAGATATACCTTACTTATAATAATAATAGCTGTAAGCCCGTGCTTCACACGGAAAAAAAGGTTTTTTAAATAAATTTTTCTTCATCAGGACTCGCTACCTCCAGCTTACAAACACCACTGCTCTAACCAATGGACCACTTGACCTAACATAATAATACCTTCTATATAAGTTGCTAAATGTGTTGTTTAGCTCCCCCCCCTCGTTCATCTGGGTGTATTGTGGAGTTTTCCCCTCTACCCACACAAAAGATGGGGGTAAGGGAAACCCTCACATAGTTTTGATAAAACGCAACATCATAAACCCTAAATATTAAATTTAACACAAACAAAGTAAATGCAAATAACCTTGTTTCTAAAAATTTTTTTTTCAAATAAAGGTACCGGTATTATTTTTCTGCTACAGTTCATCATCCTCGATATCAATTTGGTACAGTGCTATGTTTTTTTTAAAAAAAACTAATACGAAATAGCAGCTGTTTTAATACCAGGAAAATTGCACCAGTTTATACTTAAACGTCTATCTACACACTCAATGTCTCTTATTTGAGTTTTTTGTCGTTTTTCTGTGCTACTTGCTGGTATCCTTTGTCTAGTGTTCTTGTCTGTGTTTTTTCCTTGAGGAAGCTTTTATGTAAAGAAACCGAAACGTTGGGGTTGTTTTTTCCATCAAATTTGTACCTCGTCAATAAGGTAGCGAGAGTTGTGTTTTGTTTTTAAATTTTCTCTTTATTTGGTTTTTGGTAATGTTATTCAATGTACAGAATCCAATTTTCTCTTATTTGAGATAAATATAAGTAAGCACACAAAAAAGTATTCACATTTGTAACGTACTATCACTATTGGTAATGTACTGTATATGCCTTTTTTTGCATTTTATGTTTTAATTTTTTATTATGATTGTAACTTATAAAATTATTAGTTTATAAGTGAGTTTCTAGTGAAAGAAACTTTAAATTTAAGTGATCCTGCATAATGCACAGTCGAACAATTTCAAGAGAATATCCAGAGGGGCTTTGGGGGAAAGAGTCTTCCCACTTTCCTGGGCGAGAAGTCCACTAAAAAACTAGAAATTAGTTCATAATTTTTTTTCAATACAGTATGCACTGATGTAAATAGTGATTCTATTGAAAATAGGTCTCTTTACGATAGCCGATAATTTTATTAATTTTTTATAGAACAAACCTTTTTAAATGTTTTAAGGGTCATTTCACGTAAAAAAAAATCACTTTCTTATGAGGAAATTAACCTCGAAAAGTGGACTATTTTATGGAACAGATTGTGCATTGGTTCGAGAGTTCACTATAGGCTATATGTATTAGTATCAAAAAAATTTTTATTTTGAACAATTATAAAATTGTGAAATTTTTAAATCTATGTTCAATTTACCGGTTTTCATATTTAAAAGCAGGCTTCTTGGTCGCTACATTGCTCATTGTCTACAACTTTTTTTTTAATTGTTTTCTAAAATCCAGATGTTGTTCGAGCATTTATATACAAGAAGTGTAAAATAATATTCAAATTTCAATTAGAAGGATAATTTTTTGAGTTTTTGTCACTCAGACACTTCTAATGCAGACTGGTGTGATATTTGCAAGAACTATTTTGTTTACTTTTTTATCGTAGACCTACTGTATTAGTTATTTTTTTGTATTAAGTTGTTGCTTTTTTTATTATTCAATTAATGGTAACTGTTTGCTTTATTAGATGATAGTGATTTGTTTTATGTTTAAAATATAAAGCCGTTATTGCTAGTTAATTACAATTTGAGTCAATTTTTAATTAAAAATTATACATATAATGTTTTAAATACTGTATAATGTTACATTATGACATATTACACTAAAAGTATAATATGTCCATGGTTATATGTACAGTACTATTTCAGAATCAACTGAAACTGAAAGCTAGCAGAACGCAACTAGGAGCGCTAGCGCACGGAGTTGTAGGTGTAGAATGGTCACGTGTGTTGGATCGACCAATCAAATTACTTTATTTTTTCAATGCAATGTCAACGACGACGACGATGGCCGCAAAATGTTGGCAAAGAGCAAACCATTTTTTTATTCGAAGAGATAAGTGTCTTTAGCTTTGAAACAGACCAAACAGTAAATACAAATTTGTAAGATTAATATTCGACCGAAAGTTGGGAAGACAAAATAATGACTATTGTATGATATAGAAAAGAAAGAAAAAAAACAATCAATTTTTTTTTCCATTTAATTAATTGCTCAGTATTTCTCAATAATCAATGACGATAAACATTGATAATTACTGACAACAGCATCCAGATGGATTGCAATGTAATTTCATTTTCTTTCCTGTCATTGTCACTCGTTAAATGTTGACTCCACGAATGATGGAGTTGATTTGAACTGTAATGAATAACTATTTGTCACGGAAAAAATCGAATTCGACAAATTATGGCCTTCTCAGTGGGAGACATGGTCGACCCAACACTTCTAATTACCTTTCCTTCGACCAAATCGTGGAAGCGGGTGACACCGATGAAGGAACCGCTTTCGTGTTTCATGCGGACGATGACAACAGTGCTGCCGACGATGCCGGATCTCCGGCCGAGACGTTTCATCTCAGGGATAGAAGCTCAACAGGTGCTAATGATGCCAACCCCAAGACAGCCTTTCTGGAGAAGAAAGTGTGCTCGAACGATTCACTAGCTAGCATAGCGCTACGTTACGGATGCACTGTGAGTGAACAAACTGGATTGTGATGGTAAAACTACACCGTGATACATGGCGATATCACAAGTGGTATGGGTGATATCGTCATGCACAATGTTAGAAAGAATTGAAGGTGTACGGAATAGTACAGTAGTGTAAATAAAATGTGTTATGGGTAACTTGTGGCATGTAACTAGCGCATGTAAGTCCAGGAGGTTGTATAGTCAAACCTTGTTAAATCACCCTCTATAACCATGCCCTTTGCCACGAAAGTGCACAAAACAAAACTTCCTCCCATACTTCACATGTGAAATTTCTACAGTAAAACTTCACCCCATTGTCCGCCGACGGTCACATCTTTTTCAGTTACAAAAGTATCCTTTGTATGGAATAATCATTTGTCTAAACCACCAAAATGAGGAAAGGTCAATCAGGAAACTCAGAAGAATTCAAAAACAAAAATCTTAAGGTTAGTCAGCCGAAAATGTCTTTGTCAAAAAAAATCATTCGAAGTTACGTAAGTTTTATTTTGATGGCGTGGATTGGGAAAAACATTTCCTGATACTCTATATATCTTTTTTATCTTCATGAAATGGGTGTATTGCAAAGACATTTTTAACCAAACAAAAAATTACTCAAATATGAGCGTAAAAAACACAAAGCCCATCTTTATAAACCCATCCTTCTGTCCAGCACCAAGAGTGGTGGTTCAACGAGGTTTGACTATTTTTAAGGTTTGGTCTGGTCAGAGATCAGATTTTGCACTTGAAACACACTTGATTTTGCTTTTGAACATGAAATTCAAAAAAGATAAGTTGTTACTGTTTCTACCACTGGCACTGATCAGTTCTGTAGATTTACCACATACATCTGAAATAACAATCACTAATGACACACTAGTCTGGCCAAAGCTTGGAAATACAGCCAGGTTTAAGTATTTTTATGTTAATTCTCATTCATAGCAATGTTAACATCATCTTGGACATACCTTTGTACATGCTTCTTATCGCTATTCTTGGACAATGGTAGCAGTGTTGCACCAAATTAGAAAGCTTAAAAGAGAGTGATTTAAATTATTTTCATTCCTTTATAACTGATTGGATTAGATTGACTTAGTAATCAGATTGGAACCACAGAGGTGAAAATATAGTTAAGTGACTTTAAAACTTTAAATGTAAATACCTATACTTCCAATCAAGTACTATGTTGCATCTTTTGAACATGACATTGCAACATTTTTTACTGTAAACAGGTTTGTTTTGATGGAAATAGGTAGCTAAATCAGCCTTCAAGAAAGATGTGCATTCAGAAATAAACTTATACATATACAGGGTCAGTCAAAAAGACTGTGCAAGCTTAAAAATGGCACAGTAATACTCTTACCCATCACATTCCTTTTAGATATGGGTATTCATAATGCATGGATATTTCCTGTACCATTTTTAGGATATTTCCTGTACTCCATAAGGTGGTAACATTTTTTTTGCCCGACCCTATATAAAATGAGTGGCCATGGTTATACAGGATGTTCCTAAAAGGTCGTCAAATTTTAACCACAGTTGCTATGCATCAAAACTAAAACACTCCACAAACATGGGTCCGGAAATGCTTCCCTTCCGAGATAACACAGGGTAAAGGCACAATTGTATTACCTCACAATTGCTGCAGTTATGCAAATCAGTATGCATTCCCAGACCCATGAACTTTTTGCTTTGTTTTTATGCATAACACGTGGTTGAAATTTGACCAGACCTTTCAAGAACACCCTGAATAGTAGCCATAGCCTCATTGAATACTCTTTTTCAGGTAGCCGAATTGAAACGAGTAAATAACATTCTAACCGATCAAGAGATTCATGGTTTGCGAACAATCAAAGTGCCAGTAAAGCCACACAGCTTGCTAATTGAACAAAACGAGAACGACATCATTGACGTGCCTGCGGGTGATATTGACCAGCAAAAAGATGAACTCGATAATTCCAACGTACACACGTTGAGCATCGGCAGCAGTATTTTCCCAAATGATTCTGCATCTTTTTTGAGTGCCATGGACGAGGACTTGGAACGTATACGCTTGACCACCAGCCTTTATAAAAGCTCGTTGGAGGAAGTGACTGAAGAGCTTACTTGCAAAAGGTTTCATCCTCTTGTGTCGGAACATCAACCGCCACAACGGAGCCGACAGTTTGGACGCTTCGTCGTCATCTGGATCATTGTGATAACTATAATAATTCCTTTAATAATACTTTTATGTATCGAATTGCAAAAACATTCGAGCGTGTAGATGTGTAGAATTTTTGGGAACTGTTTTTATCAATGCTTTTTTAAAAAACAAAAAAAAACATTTTTGCAAAACGTGTGTTTATAAAGTGAAATATTTATCGACAGATACCGAATGTATTTTTGAAGAACGGTTTACTTTTTTTGAAGTCCAGGGTAACTGATTGATATATGATATGCAAATAAAAAATAATTCCTTAGGACCAGCTAATGATTGACAATTAACCTACTAGTCGAAAAATATGTAAAAGTGGTACATCAGATTACAAACACAAAACATTGACACACTGTAAAAAAAAATTTTTTTTTTCCTAAAACAAAAATTCATTGTATTACATACTTTTTGTATTTAAAACAATACATTAGCTAAATGACACTTTATATAAAAATATTTTCCATATTTCAATAGGTAGGGCCATCGTCCAAATTGTCATCCTCATCCTCACCATACGTCTCGCCATTATCGAAGTATGGCGAAATATAGTCAGTTTCCTAAAAGACGAAAAAAAATTCATAGTGCTTTAGTACAGGTAACTCTGTTTATGAACAAATTTTGTTATTCGTTAAGTGTATCTTGCATTCCTGAACTTGTAAGATACATATTGTATACAATGATTGCCATTTGCAAATGCTTAAAACTACTAAATTTTGAAGAGTTTATATAATGCAAGCTTTTGTTTTATTTTTATTATGATAAATGTAGGCTATGCATTATGGTTTGTTGTACACAACTACATAATGTAAAACATTGTGACATTCATTATAGTAAATGTCTAGTAATTCAACATGTTCGTAAACCAAGAATTGCATGTATAATAACTAAGCTCTATACTTAAGAACACTGAAGCATCATTTTGTTGCATGTAAACGAAGTTCAGTATGTAAGTGACAGAGTAATTGCTTGATATCAATAACAAACTTTTAGATACTTTCATTGATTTTAAAATGTATTTCTTTTGTATATGCTATAAGGTATACAGGATGTTCCTGAAAAATCTAGTCAAATTTTAACGACATGCTATGCATCAACACAAAGCAAACAGCCCATATAAACTTCGGCCTCTTCCCTTCTGCGATAGCAGTGAAATCACCTGAATGCATACACTTATTGTCTCAAATAACTGTTGGTATGCAAATATGGACATTTTGCTTTGATTTGATCTATAGCCATCTGTGGTTAAAATTTGACTAAACCTTCAAGGAACACCCTGAAGTTTAGTTGCATTTTGCGACAGCTTACCTCCTCGTCCGATTCAATATACTCTTCGTTTTCTCCGTCTTGCTCTTCTTCCTCGTCTTCTTTATCGCCCTTTGATTTTGGTTCCGTGTCTGATAGTTCATCATTTGCTTCCTTTTCATCGGCTTCCAACTTGTCCAGTGTAGCTTTTATTTCTTCAGCGTTGATCTTTCTTTTACCAACCGAATTAGATTTTTTCAGACATGGTTTTAACTCTTTAGGAAAACGATTCCAATCTGAAAGACACAATGAATGGTAGTATAAGAGGAATGCAATAATTATTATTTTATAATTGCAGATTTAAATTACCTAGTTCTAATTTGCTGCTGCTGTTGATTTTAGAATATTTATCCGAATATCTCTCTATGTCTTTCTTTAAGGATGGTGGCTTGATGTAGTGTGCACTTGATTTTGTGGCAGTTTGGAATTCCCGACTCAACTGCAAACAGTATTTTAAGTCTTCAGTGGGGGGAACGCTTATCGGTTTAAACTCCAACTCCTACTTCAACACATCAAAAATATTAAATATTAACATTCAAGGTATGTGGAAAAAAGTTAATAAGTTTTGTAAATTAGTTTTGACTTTCAGGATATGTAGGTGGGGGCTCCAACACTGGAGGAGCAGGTTCACCATCAGGACCAAGAACATCAGAACGGGGGAAACAACGACCACGTCCACGACCTCTTCCTCGTCCCGCCATGATTTATTATCCTGCGATTTAAGAGGTGAAAATTAAAAATTTAAATTTATTTGGAAACCATCAGAATGAACATGTTGTTAAGAGATACAAATTGAATACTGGTTTTATTTGAATAATATTAATTTTAATAATAATTCGTTAACAATATAATTTAATAATGATTCGTTTACAATAGATTGTAAACATGCTTTTCGTACTGAGAGCAGTGCGAAAAGCACGTTTAAAAGCTATGGCCTCCAAAACACAGCGAATTCAGTGCAAATAGCTTGTTTTGTTCAAAATACGCTGCTCCCAGTGCAAAAAGTATGTTTACAAAGTAGGCTATCTTCTCCAAAACATAGCAAATTGAGTTCAAATCCGCAGGAAAAAACCTTATGAAAGAATAACAGCCCTTGAATAGTAACCGTGGCTATTATTCAAGATTATCATTCAAAAGAGTACATGTAGATCTGATGTGCAGTCTATCTTAGGTACTCCCTGTAGCTTGAGATCTTTCTTGGGCATTACCACCCAGTATGCAGTAGGAATGGCAAGTGATCAATGCACACACACACAACACTGAACTTAACCTCATTTCATTCAACTTAACAGTTCGAGTTTTTAATGTACTATGCAGTATGTTACAATGTATGTATACGAACATGATTTGGTAGTGCTACATTGTGTACTGTACGTGAAGTTTTTCCACGATCCCAGACAGAATTCCGGTTACGCTGCACCTGTCTGTTTGAAATAAAGAAATAATAACCACCCTTGAACAGTAACTGCAAGGGGGGGGGATCTACATTTGTAATAATAATTGTGGTTATTAGTCTAATAAAACCGATATTTGAAATAAGTACAGGAATCCCTTGCTTAATGATGCAACCAGATAACCAATTCGTGTAACACCTACAGTACATAGGTCGTAATTATTCATGGATGATGACTTGGTGGTTATTAAGAAGATATTACGAGATGGGTGCAAACAATCCAACAAAGGCACATGTACAAAAGGGAACTGTCCCTGTATCGCTTTGTGATATTTTTGGTAAACATGCACTTTACGTCCTCAAATGGCAGCACCGAACCTATGCCCATAAAGACTGAAACAGATTAGTTTAAAACAAAAATATGTAATGAATATATAGGCCAGGTTAGTTTAGATTAATCTACAAATGTGTTTCATGTGATTTTGTTCGTTTTACTCTAATCTAGCCCGGTCTTTAAACCCATCTACTGAACTTTAGCTTTCGGTGCTGCCATTTGAGAACGTAAAGTGCAGGTTTATCATACTTTTTTGTTGTATTTTTCATATTACTTTATGAATTTGTTGTTTGTTATACAATGACATAATTACCTTTAGGGTAATCTCAGAGTTCAAGTTGCTAAATGACAGCAATGCATCTACACTTATGAATATGGTGGGTCTTTTATGAATATAGACGATTTGAGGACTTTTGGTCATTGGACTATTGGTCACAGGCTATCGGTCATAAGGACTCTTGGTCATAAGTATTGCTCGTAGAAAGGAACTTTTGATACAAAACTTTTGGTGAAATTACATAATTGAAAAATACAAATTTTTCTTACAAGTTTTGTATTAAAAGTTCCTGTCTATGAGCAATACTTATCAAGAGTCCTTATAACTATGACCATGGTAATACTATATAGTATTACAATAATACAATATAGTATTACCATGCTATGACCATATTGACCAAAAGTCCGGACTAAAATTAGTTTAAAAAAAAACAAAAAAACAACTTATCAAATGTACGATTAATGATTAAGGTTTACGAGTAAGGTTTTTTCTTTGTTCTTTTAACTAACTTGTAAGCTTAAGTTACCTGGCCCCATATCAAAGTAGCAGTATTGCTGTCATGTAGCAACGTAAACTCCGAGATTACCCCTGTACATAAGCATGCTTTTCTTAGTATGAAATTCCCATCAGTTAAGTACACAATATACTATCATTTAGCTATTAATACAGACTTTTACGTGTGCAATCGTAGTCTTACTATACCTCTGTATGACGCTACGAATCTCATAACCACATTTCACGACAACATTTCATCACAATGACAATGTTATGATTACAGCACGGACAGCCACATGTTTACTACGGTTTCTTCCATGTTGTTGTTTTTTCTTGATTAGTCACGTCTGAATATCATAGCAACAAAAATCTATCGATTACGCATGTCTCAACTTTTAATAAAACAACATCCTGCGATCACAGCGCCTTCCTGTGAAATGTGGCGATACGTGTTAAAAATCACGCAGTATAATATTGAAGAATTAATTTCAGAAAACAAAAAATTTGATTTTATAATCGAGCAAAGTAGCAGCAGCAACAACAACAGCCGCCGTGTAAACGAAAACATCATCATCACAAGGGAGAAGTTGAATGAATGTTGATCTGTAAAACGACGACATTGCAAGGAATCAACGCTCTTTGCATGTTGAAATTAATGCTCGAGTTCATCCCCAAAATCATCGCTCTTCATCATCAAGTTGTGTTTAATTCTTGGGACCCAGTTGCATCACGATTTTCTTTTCTTTTAGTTGGAAAAAAATAGACGAGTGAGTGCTTATAACTTTAAACATCTTCATGTGGTAAACAAGTGTATATGTTTAGTATAATGATGATGTTTTACACCGAGTCATTTTTTCGAAACAAATTTTCAACTGTTACAGTAATGTAAACACACTCCCTGTCTTTAGACGCCATTCATATACCTATTTAGTAGTTTGTTTTGCTATTGATTAGTAAATACAGTTAATAGTGTAGGTTTTTTTCTTCAGGTATATGGTATACATGCAGAACTAACATGTTTTTTTCCCACTCTTGTGAACTGTTTTTCAGATGGATCTGTAGAATTGTACTGAACTCTGTATCACGTGAATGTCAGCTGATGTTCATGTCTGAGTAAATGGTCATGCTGAAAACGGAATAATAACTGAAGGGTTTGGTGTAAAAGGGTGTCAAGTAACATTTTTACAATTTCGAGGAAACTATGTTTAAAGAACTGAATTTGCATTGCTGGCTATGTGGGTACACTTTTTGTACAAAAGCTGTGCACATATTGCTGTTTTGCTCAAAATTATGCATCAAGAAGGTAGAATTATACCTAACACATTCGGGTAATTTCTGAGTTTACGTGACTATATTATTTTGTTTGTTTTCCTCTAACCTAACCCGGTCTTATCGTAAAATGGGTAAATATGCACTTTAGGGCCTCGAATGGCAGCATCGCGAAAGATCAGAACATGGGTTTAAAGACCGGGTTAGGTTAGAAAAAAACATACAAAATCATATAGTCGTGTAACTTCGAGATTACCCACTTTCGAAAATGCTTCTAGGTAATTTTTTATAAAAAATGTTACTTAATACTCTTTTACACCAGGCCCTTCAATTTACTCGTGAATAAACGATACCTAAAAATTGCATGACGAAAATCTCGAGATTCAATACTTTAATGAAGCGGAAAACTTTCATTTATTCATATGAAACATTGTTTGATATGTTATTCGTTTGTTGAGAAATTATCTAATTGTTATAAAATGCAAAGATCCTCCTGCTCCTTCTCCTCCTCACCAGTTATGTTTCTATAGAAACAAACGAAATGAAATAAAAAATAAATACTCTAACTGTAACGAATATTGAGTTGAATGAATAAATAACTAACGAATATTGCGACAGCAATATGA
>JAQIWH010005083.1:0-15409 GCA_034695005.1 Cryptops parisi
ACACAGATTTATAATGTACATTAATATTATTTTATTTTACAAAATAAATTACTTCCTTGTAGAATAACGTACAATGACTTTGTTCACAATAATCGTGATCTGTGCGCACAAATTTTTCTGATCACAAATATCAAGGATTGTGAAATACTGACACAAGTTTCCTAATACTGTATGATAAAAAAATCGATGGAACGCTTCAACATATAATTTTCATACATAAAATACATATAAAAAGTAGCAGCAGATAGCTTGTATTGAATTCAAGGGATTATTTTGAATTCTATGTCAATGAAAAAAAAAATAATCACATTTTATAAAAAATTTTAGAATATACCGACGAGACAAACAAAACTGGAAATCAAAACAAATGCAAAATACACTTATGCAAAAATACATATACAAAAACAGAAGCATTTTTGTTTACTGTGTTTTGTTTGAATTTTTGTTTGCATACTGTAAACTACAAACTCGATTATCCTAATGTGACGGAACCAAGACTATTTTGGATAAATAAAAATTCGGATGATCTGGAATTTCAATGTATATGCCCTGTACTTCAAAAAACCCAACAACGTTGTATAAGTTTAAAAACAGTGAACATTTAATGAACAATATGTAGGTACAGTATTAACTGACAATCATTTGTTTGATAATTTATTCATAGCTACCGATAACGTCAACAATTTTTCGATATAATCTATCGATTTTTATATTAAAATAACACCTAATTCGGGTAAACTAGAATTTCGTATAACCGAGTTTTTAGTGTAATACGAATTAAATTAAAGATTATAAACAAACATTGATGCAACAAAGTTTACCTACACCACGCTTGCAAAACTTTCAAAATCGATGAACACTTTAAATAGCATTTCATCTGCCTATGATAGTATCTATTAAATTCCGATTTCCTTTAGTTGAGAAGTGAAAAACTTTCGATTTGAAAACAAACATGTAATCAATATATCGGCTAACGATGATTTTGCATTGAAGGAAATATCAAACTACGTCCGTAAATGATAGAGCTCTGCATTGATTGCATAAATTTATATATACATTACTACATATTTATATATTATGTGTTGTTATATATACATGTATAATTTTATAATATGCGGTTTAATATTTTTAAAACAGCTGCAGTTTTATACTTCATGAAGAAATTTCGGAAATGCGTACAAGTGGTTCTTCAACAAAAGGAACGATAAAGCGGCTTGCGACACTACTGGAATCGTTTTAAAATAATACTACAGGGTGTCACGAAATATAATAAATTTTTATACAGATTGTCCACGGAGTGATCGTAGAAATAAATTTATTGTTTTATCGCATAATACATAATATAAAGTGCATGTACATGTCGCATGTACATATAAAGAGTATAATAAAATAACGCCTCAAATTTTATATAAAATGACGAAATAACAACGGAAAACATTTACAGGCACCAAATAATAAAAAATACAAAAATACAAAAATACAAAACCCGCTTAAGATGTTTCCCGCTTAAAAAGTTGATAGGTAATCTAATCTGTATTCAACTGTTTCAAAAACAGGTTCACACGTCAATCTGGGGTATATCACAATTTTCAAATTGTATAACACCATCGGTGTTGTTTTTCTCGTTTCTTTAAATTCCTACAAAAACGCAACACGATGTTCGCAACATTGTAAGCAATCGTTTCACAACCCCCCACTAAAAAATTCTAACATCGACATTCTATCGAACATTGAATAGTGTGTACAAAGATTACAAAACGCACATGTTACTGCTACACTGACATTCTTTGAATACACCACTTCCGTGTGCATGATTTCCTCGGGGAAGGTGAACTTGATTATAACTGTTGCATTGCGTTGGCTAAATTGGAATTGTTTTCTTATAGTTATTTTTTTTCTCTCTATTTTTTCTATTCTCATTCAATGAACGTGGGTAGATAAATAATTTTTTTTCTTTACAAGAACCACACGCACACAAACACAATACACACCTCTATTATCACCCATGATCGGCATTTAATGCACGATGTTGTAATTTGTACATGTTCAGCAGGAAGTGATCTATATATATATATATACATAGCAACATCATTGCACCACATTTGATCACTTTCAAAACCAAAATTAAAAACTAATTTTTGCGCAACGATTTTTTTTTTATATTATACATGTATAAGTATAACTTATATAATGTACTGTATTTAAAAACTCGTGACCCATCAAAATAACCCGAGACAAAACAGCCAAAATAGCCCGCACACATAACAGCCACGACAAAATAGCCCCTAATTTTTGTGTTCATTGACATCATATTGTCCATTGTATCTAATTGTATCTATCCTAACGGGATGCAGACAATAAACAATAAGCAATAAATAATTTTTAAATTGAAATTAATTACACTAAAAAAATTCGATTATCCGAAATTCTGTTTATCCAAATCACGATTATCCGAAATTCCAATTTATCAAGTTAAACTCAATTATCCGAAATTTCCAGTTAATTAATTAAATTCAATAATTTAAATACTTACCCACTGTATATTAGTTATATTTCAAATAAAGTAATTACGTTAACAAGTTATTTGTTTGGGCCATTTTGATCTGGGCTGTTTTGACCTGGGCTATTTTATCGGAGCTGTTTTTGTGTAGGCTATTTTGTCGGGAATTTTCTTTTGTGTCTCGAACTGTTTTCACAGAGTGCCTTGAAAACTACATATCATATATGCTCGTATAACTCACAAAATAACAACTTACAATATCTCAAGTCATCTGAACGTAGGTTAACAACTCTTGTTTTACAGTATAGTATACTATACATTATGCAGTGTGAACACCTTATCTACATTGCTATGTATACTTATATGTACTGTATAAACAGTACATACTTGTAAATTACGTGATCACACTGTATATTGTATAACAACACTGTATAATAAGAATTTTTTGCCACAAATTTGTGTATTCGTGGAATATTCATGTAAATTACACATAGAGTATTCTAGTTGACTATATGTCGTAGCATAATTTTTACAATAAATCATAGGAAATTTGATTTAACTAGTTAACCATCGGGTAACAAACTTTCAGTAAAAAGAATCAAGCGCACGCAACAAACGCCCGATCCACCTTTTCGAGTGGATTTTGGATCACCCTGTAATTTACTACTATTACTACCCTACGAAAAGACTGAGCAAGATATTTTTTTATCAATCAATGCCGGATGCTGTTGTAACCTTATCTTACAATGCAGCCACCCAACATCCCACATCGCATCATGTCAACTTAAACTTTTCATTCCAAACACGTACCCCTCCGACTTATTTTCTCAATTCCCTAACATATGCACTTTATACATACTTACAATAAATACATATACATTTATTCGTGGAAACAACAACAATCTTCCGCTCTATGATACTAGTGTCCCGTCACCGCAGTTTGGTTGGCCAAGGATGACGTGTCATTTTTCACTGTCAACTTGGAGGCTTCGCAACACAACCCCTGCCAACACCGCTATATTGGACAGATGGCATTAGAAACCATGCTACGCTCTTTTCACCAATGGAACACATACACACAAATCGCCCCCCCCCATCCCGTAGTACGTGCTCGTGATAGTTGAAGCCTCTCACGCAAGCGCCTATCACTCTTTTTCGAACCACGACGGGGTCGCTGTCATCCCGATTCAACCACCAATGTCTAGGTTCTGAAATTTTACACACGCAGACACACGCAATAAATAAACATGTCTGTAAGCATGTACCTATATACAATGTGTGTGTGTGTGTGTTGAAGTAAACCCGTGTTTACTTCAGCACAAAAAATATATACAGTATACAGTGTGTCCACAATGAGATAGAAATAATTGGACACTCATGTTTTTACCATCTTTCGGCATTTTATTGTTTTTATTACTTATTAAGGTCTTGCATTGTTTTGGTCCTATGCAAGTTTTTGTCCTATTCATCAGGTTTTCTTATTCGTAAAAAAATAAATACAAATAAATAAACAAATATCACATTATACAAATAGTCAAGATATAAAAAAAATAGATTATACAAATATTATTTTTGACGAAACGAAAGCAGAAACTCATAAAATTTGTATGAAAATTTTTTTGTTCGCGTCAGAACCACAGTGGCGCTACAGTCAGTCATTTTCTAAAATGGCGACTCTGAGCGACACAGCACAAGTGAAGGAGTGCATGAGAAACACACTTTTTTTTCGTTTGTTCATTTCTGTTCGAAAAATTTCGAACTAGGAAAACATCTTAAACATGAGGCATTTTAACTCTAATCTGAAAATTTCAAACGTTTCTGACAATTTTTCGAGATGGGGAAATCTTGCAAAACGCATGTCATTAGTTATAGACATTTTTCTCGCCACCAGAGGCGTTCAGGTGGAGGGGTACTAACGTATTTTTTTTATGAAACTAGTGCGTTTACTACCATCTTCATATTTACTTTATAGTTATATACGTATTTTACATCAAACTGTATGTGATTGAAATGTTTCGATTTCATTTTGGACACCCTGTATATAACTCGTTGTATGAAGCTCGACTGTACAGAATAAACCAAACCCTGATCGGCTGCCTATTACAAGAAGAAGAGTAAAGCAGAGTGTTCGTGTTTTACCAGTGTGTTTTTTTTTTACCAAGGAATCGAAGCAAGACGGTTCACCAAACCGAAAAAAAACCATGCGAGGCATCTGCCTCCTAACCATTGTTTATCATGGCGCGGGAAATTTGGGAGAGGAAGGGAGGGGAAGGGGATAATATTGAAGATGTCAATGGGAGTGACGTCACACTCAGAGCAGCAACAGAAGCTACAGGTGTTGATAGCGGTGATGTTGGCTAGGAAATGAGCTGCTGCTGTTGGGATGGATGAACGAATGAATGGGATGGATGGGCGCATCTTTCTCCAACAGGATGAGCTGTTGATGGCACGAGCCAAAAGGAAAACAAAACAAAGTGGCTACAGTCGAGTAAATGCAGCTTTTTCCTGCCACATGTGTGTGTGTGTGCATTTAGCCAAACGTAACGGAACAGAGCTTTATGGATGGATTCGTCTGTGATAGTCTCTATAGAAAGCTTATATGGGATGCTGCACTAATGGGTTTTAATTGTTTCGTTATCATCTGCGTTTAAAAAGCGCGGGAAAAAAAGTATTTTTCGAATGAGATGCTCGGCCTTTCGTTTTTTATATGGGGGGATCCTAGATATAAATGAATAACAAATCTCCATATCACTGATATACGCAAATAGTAAACCATGTGCGGGGTTCATAATTGAATGACCTAGTGTAAAAGGGTGTTAATTGTAACATTTTTTTGTCAAAAAATGTCTTAGAAGCTCTGTCGAGTGTGTTAGGTGCAACTCTACCTTTTCGATGAATAATTTTGAGCAAAATAACAATATACAGTACGTGCAAAAGATTATTAGTTCAAGAAGTGTGACCTAGCCCATAGGAAGCAAGGCAAGTTCACATATCTTTAAACGCGTTTTCCGCGAAATTGTAAAAATGTTACTTAATACCCTTTTACACCAGGCAATTACAATTAACAAAAATATGAACTTAAATAGTTTTTAGAATGAATTAAACATTCAAAGTGGAATTATATGAAGTGACCCAAACTCATTTATAGGCACAAAATATTTCTCTATCAAGTCATACAGTAATTGTTTTGTCCATATAATTCTGTCTCCTGCAAATTGCTATAATAAGCACACTATTTTAATAACAAACTCAAGACAACAATAAAAATTAATCTCGAATATCGTGTTTCACGAGCTTTTTTTGGAGCCTAACAATATCCGTTCAACTAACAACCCAACACACCCTGCAGAAACATTTCGCTCGGGCAACATTATGCAACTTTTATATAGCCGATTGGAGCATTTGCGAGTTATCATAAAGATACTTATGAGAGGGCAAAAGAAGGGGAAAAAAGCATGGGGGGCACAAATGTCACGAGGGCAGCAGATGGTGGATATCCGAAATCGATTTTATATAATCATTCATTACCTTACTCAACTTGGCTCGTTTGTTCGCTGAATTCCAATATAAATATTAAAAAAAACACCTAACAAACTGTTCCAACATATGTCCTACATTAAACTATAAGAATATTTTCAACATGATATTATATTATACAGTAACCCCCTCCCCTCCCGGGGTCTTGTGCTGTTCACTATGTTGTGTAAACAATTAGCGGTTTTTCGGCAAGTGCTCGACTTTGCAACATCAATTGAAGAGTTGAGTAAGTGGAATAAAGGCGTAACTCGAAGATGTAGTTTTGAGAAAATAGGCAAAGACTTGTGGCAACTTCAAATTTAAGATTTAAAAAAAAATATCCTGTCAACTGTATATTTATAGAAGGAAAATGAACAGGTTTTTGCAAAAAATCTGTTAACTTTAGTTGACAGGCCTCAATGTCAAGGGCTAATTTAAAAAATGCAATGAAGCCGTTATTCCAAATATCGTGCTAATTCATAAATTCACTTTACGCTGATTTTCCAAAGTAAAGAGCACTATTTTTCCCACTGTTTTGAAAGGAAAACGAACGAGTGAACGACCAAAAAGGGAAAACGATCAGAAAGTGAAAAAATGACAAAATGAAAGAAATCACAAAAAAATCTCACATTTACAATAGTTGCGTTCCATATTCTTGCTCCAAAAAAAAAGTCTTCTTATATGCAACCCAATGTCTTTATGCTATAGAGACCATTGGTTGTTAACCTTTTATTCACCACGGACCCCCTTTGAAAATATTTTGTTGTCGCGGACCTCCAAAATTTATTTTGGTCGGACGAAAAATAGTGACATTTTTGTTTGTATGATTTCTTTCTATTTTACGTATAAAAGTTACAACATTTCTTCAACTTTTCGCGGGCCCCTTGTAAAAACATCGCGACCACAGGTTAAGAACCGATGCTATAAACTGGTCTTAAACAATTCAATATATATGCATTTTTAAAGAATAACGACGTAAGTGGATTTTCCACTCAACTCCTGAATTTGATTTGAAGCGATCCATTGAAAACGAGTTGAACTCGTGCACGTTTTCAGCAATTCAATCCAAAACATTGTTAATTCGGTGTAAATAGCAACTTGTTTTGAAGCGATTCGTTGAAAACGCACTAATACAACACCACTCTGAATAGAGAATATATTTTTTTTTGTATATCCATACAATACATTTACACATACACACACTCGTTATGTCTACGACCGCAAATGGTAACGGTGCCGCGAATGTCGACGCAGCTGTTTCATTCTACATATACATATTTTTCTCAACGTATTTTGCAAAGTGGCACACGTTTAGATTTCTCTTTGAAAACAGTTCATATTCGTTGAAGACTGGCAGGTTTTTCATACGATTCACCGAAAAAGCAAAAATATAATAACGTAAATATACTCTTGAGATGCAACGTCATCCTGTCGATGAACTCGGTTTTCAATAGCAACGAGAAACTGGATTAATCATCCGGCTGTTTGCATATTCTAAATTGCCTTCACTTGTTTTGGTATGTAATCATAATACATGAAAAAAAAATAACCTGATAAAAATCATTTTTAAAAAAAAAAAAATTGTTAATTAGAATAGTATCGACATTTTTCGAACTTAATGCACTTTTTAATGAATCCTATTTTCCAAAAATAAAAATAAAATGAAAATATCCATCATCATGTTGTTCGTAGAAATCGGTTGGTTCAGCAGTAAAATGATTCACATAGGTGTTCGGCTAATAAGCCATTGACCCTTACAACTTGTTGCAGAAGTCAATTAAGTTTGTTTTTTTTTACTCAACGTGGCAATATTTCATGTGTGTATGCCCTTATGCCAAACTGCTGCAGTAACAGGTGGTACACTCTTATATCTATAGCATTATGCATACAATAAACGTATTGAATGCATACCACCAAACAAACATCTAATCTCACCCGCATATCCTATTCAGTTAACCTTTCCATCTCGACATAACGTGTGGTGATGATGATTATACTTAAACACTATAAAAATGCATCTGCTGCCACCATAAAATATTTTTTCCTAAATATAATGTTCCAAGAACTTTTTTTTTATGTATTGACATTAAAAAGTCCGATTTTTTTTTAGATTGTCTAGACAAGAACCGAATACATTAAGAATTTTGTTATCAACCAATAAATCGCTATTATATATAAGCAACATTAGATTACGCATCGGTTATATGAACATTGTTAAGATAATGATTTTACTACTCAAAGAAACATAATTTTGCACATAACCCCTTGTTTCAAGTTCGCCTCCCACTGGTGCCATGTGGATTCAGTTCGGGGTCTGACACAACGGGGCTCAGGATTTCTCGGGATTCTCCTGTTTTCTCCTGCATCATAATACTCTGTTCCATGTTTATCATCCTCATCTCATCATTTCTGTATTTCTAATTTGAATAATGTTTGAGGGCTGAATGACATAGCTGTAAAGCCAGTCGGTGCCCTCGTTAAACTCTTAAGTACCTAGGCCTACCCTTGTTTCAAACTGAATCGGACAAAAATCATAATCCAGCACATTACATTCCTTTTTTAATTTTTCCAATTTTTGATTTATTTACTTATGTATGCAATTTTTTTTTTACGTTGGACTCATGCGGTTTTTTGTTTATGCGAAGGACTAATTATGCGGTTCTTGTTTTTGGTACATTGCACTATACACATACAGTATATTTTCATAAACGACTGTAGATGACAGTATACGTTAAATTCCCAGCTCACTCAAACCATGACATTGCTCAAACTCACTCACTGACAAGTGAAGCTAATATAAAGAGTATAAGAAAAATATGACCATGGTTTATGACTGATACCCTACATGTTAGCTAATCATTGCTTAACTTCATTGTTTAAGTTTTTGTATATATCTCGCATGTTCTAGTTATTCAATTATGTCTCTAAGGAACGAAAACTTATAAATAAATAAATAAATAAATAAATAAAAATGCATTACACACATAATTTGTGAACAGTTTTATATAGTTTGAATATAGCTTTGTTCCTATACCGTCAACATTCGCCGTGACCGTGACCGTTTCGCAAAAATATTTTTACACAATTAATGGCAATAAAAAAATATGTGAAAATACAATAACGCACACAACTCTTTGTCATAATGCTATAAAAACTTTTTAATTCCGCAAATACAATCCCAATAAACATCCCTGCGGTGAAGTGTCTCTTGCGGCGTAACGGCCGCGGCGTATGGGTTGCGGCAAAACGGTCGCGGCGAAATGTCCTAAACCCAACAACGAAACCATTAAAAATTCTAATAAAAAACACATTTTATAACATAAAATTTTACTCTTTGAAAAACAATCGGAGGGCTTGGTGTAAAAAAGTGTTAAGTAACATTTATTTATAATTTAGAAGAAATCGCGTTTGAAGATCTGAACTTGCCTTGTGTCTATGAGCTACTTCACATTTCTTACACTAATATCTTTGCACATATGCTCAAAATTATGCGTCAGAAAAATAGAATTGCACCTCCCACACTAAAAAATGCTTCTAAGTCATTTTTGATAAAAATGTTACTTCACGCCCTTTTACACCAAAACCTTCAATTCTAATAAAAAGATAATAAAAATAAAATAAAATTTGCCATCCATATCCAACAACAAAAAATCCAGCTTTTCCCAAACTTATCGAGGAAATAAAAGTTGTGAAGGTTACGCCATCATTTCCTTTTCAAATCACCTACAATTCTCTAGTTCCTTCGTTCGTTTTTAACTAATCACAGTGCCAGCCATTCATGGATCAGAATGACCCTTTCACTACCATAACAAAACCAGGTTATAAGCTAAAAAAAAATCTGCTTATTCACTGCTATCCACAAATCATACATGTGGTTTATTGGAATTCAGCTATTCTTCACTCCTCGTTGCAAAGCGATGCAATGAAAAATAAAAATATCAAATGAGTTATTTATTACATTTATTTGTTAAAACTCATCTGGCCTCAACCCTTTAACAGAAATGCTTTATTTATGACTATGGTTTCTTGCACATGTTTCTTTTCAAATTGCATTGTAATGTGAGGTATTGGTGAACTAATTAATGCTCATACATCGAGAGATAGCACCAACTTACAAAGATTGGTGAGCTAATTAATTTTCATGCATCCAGATAGCAGCCAACTACAAAGAGTTACTGCAAGATATTGAGGAACTGTGAACTTCGAACGAGATAACTCATCGCAAATAAATAAAACAGAACAAATAAACAAAAGCTATGAATAGATTCGGGACATTTTTATGACTATCGCGCGTTGAAACGGAATTTTCTTTTGTGCAGCTTCCTCCAGATGATTTTTTAGAAATGGAAGACGTGTTGTATGCATACGACAACATCGGTACACACATTAAGGTTCAATGAACTGGTGCAAACGCTTCATTTTAATATTCGCAACGCGAAACAATTTTTTAACACGAACCACATTCAGCAATTTATGAAAAAAGAAAAACCAGAAGTCAAAAAGCCATAATCAATTTCATCAGAGATAATTAACCAGATGCCTGATTCCGGAGAATCGAATGCTTCTGAAAAATTCAATTTTAAATAGCACGAGTAGGAAAAATTAATCCTTTTCCATGAATTTCAAAAATTCCCACTTTACAAACGATAGAAAATTGAACACATAAACGAAATTCATGTTTGTCTGTTTGTGCGCGCATGATGCAAAAACAAGAAGACCGATTTCCATGAAACTTGTTTTACCTAAATTTGAGTAGCTATAAAAATAAAGTAGGCTATGATCCATGATAAAAAATTATATTAAAACAACGAGAAAATTCATTCATTGTAACCCCTTCTCCAAATTTGCGAGTCATTATGTTCAGTTGTTGAGAGGGAATTTTTTTCATGAATAAATTAAGAAGAGTTCATGCATTACTGTTCATGCTCATGTCGTTATGATTATGTTTATATTTTGTTGATTAAACTATATTAAAGGCAAGTGTGTGTCTCTCTCTCTCCCTCTGTCCGTGGTAAGAATGTTTCACAAGTTGAACTCACTTAGCACACAAAAAATCCTAACAACGCGAGTGTACACAGAGAAAACAACATCCTCACATGCTATACTAGAGCACGAGTTATTTACTAGTAATTAGAAATAGATTATGTATGGGCAAAGGAAAAACTCGTGAATGTAAGAAATGAAATTGGTGGTAAATGAAACACTATACACGAACTCGTAAATACTTTCGCGGACGTTAAGGGTTGGCAATGCACAATACGGGTTTTCGGCTACAACTGTACATGTACGGTAACTCATAATTTCATGAAATACTTAGTTAAAGTGTAAAACCCGTTATTTTTATGAAATATCTAAAGTGAAAAATCACTTTATTTCATAAAACACCTCTTTAAAGTATGCAATTCCTTACAGAACATTAGATGACAAAAGTAAGAGTCTGTCAATGAACGGCGGATTTCGCACGACATTACCTCACCGATATAGCCTACTTTTGTAGTTCACTAAGTGGCATATGTTGTATATAATATCAACAAAAAAAAAGATTTATTCACAGAAACGAAAAAAACAACAACAACCAATTCAAAAGTCGAATTTCCGTCATAAACCAAACACAAAACAGGAAGAAATAATCGACCCTATATCTGCACAATACGAACCCTCCCAGTTCCATGAATTCATCAGAGACAAAAAAAAGTAACCACCACCATTAAAACATTCGATGCTAATTGCATGAGACCAACTGATACAAAAGTCCCTCCCCCCATCACCCCTATGTTTAAAAAAAAGAAGGAAAAAGAATAATCGATATGACCAGCAGACGGTGAGGACCTATAGATCCATACATACAGACTAATAGGCAGACGCCTATATCTATTCCCCATTGCATCGAATATAGAGTTCTGAAACTATCTATCTTCTCTATCGCGTTTCCCTTCTCGCGCGCGCACTCACATAGGTTACCAACTATTGCCACTACTACTACTACTAGAGCACATAGAGTGATAGAGCAGCTGCAACTTTGAATTGAATGATGATGATGATGAAGCCTCGTGGAAAGCATATACAACGGTGTGCTTCCATCTCCACACAGCGTGCCTATCGTCTCGTTCCCGCGCTCTCCTTTCAGCAGCGGCACGTGCTGCTCGTCATGGCACGTGCTGATCTCAACCAATCACGTGGATCGGCGCAGAACATGCGTGCACGCGAGACATCATCCAACCGTACTGCAAACAATAGAAAGTAGACTAGGCTCCCCAGCAACACACACAACAACAACACAACCCCCTATATAGCCTACTACTACATACAATACACTTTTCTCTTCTCCCCCCCCTATATGTCCCAGACAACCATTCTGCACAGACACACACGTCTCTCCTCTTCTCCTCCCTTCGATGTCACGCCGCCCACTGGTCGTGTGACTCACCCTGTACAACTGCAACGCATATAACACAAAGCACTTTTTTTTCCCGCCGCCAACTGGCGTCGATTCGATTACAACAAAAGGCACAACCCACCACGTTATATAGGGTTAACCTTAATTTTTGTATCAAAGTCTAGGAATCTGAAAGAAGCGATAAAACGACAATGTTCGTGTGGGGAACTTTTCCCCCAATCCCGCAACGCAAAACCATTGATTCTGGAAGAAAAAAACAGAAACTGCAAAAACTAATTGAACCTTTACAATACTTTGTTTTGCTATACACGAGATCCTATATTTATGCGAAGATTACGCTCCCGCGTAAACACCTAGCATATATCGAACTGTTTCTTATACTATAATGAAGTGAAAGTGAAGCAACCATCAGTTAACTTGTACAATAAAATGTTCTCATCTGTAACGAACAGCTGAGAAAATTACTTTCGTTGAAGATTAGCAAAATCGCATACAAGGAACTCGTATATAAGTCGAGGATGTTTCTCTTAACAAATTTATATTTTAAAACAAATGCATTAAAAATTCGATTCGTGCGGTTTTTGTTACATTGAACATGATTTTGAATTTATGCAGTTCACTTTATGCGATTTTTGGTCCATTTGACTATAACAATCATAAACGTCTGTAGATGACAGTACACTTTCAATTATTAGCTCGCTCGCTTACTCGCTCACAAAGTCACTGAAAGTAACTTTAAAAAGTCGTTCAAATTACCCTCTACACTGATACAAATGCTATAATTCTGGTATAACACAGTTACGTATTATAAACATATCCTCCAATTACAACACAGATGTATTATTATTTTTGTAAGTCTACACCCCATTGGGACAATACATGATAGTGATGATTGGAAAACAGTGAATTATGTAAATAAAATGTGGGTGACAAGTTTTTTTTAAATGATAAAATAAATTACACTTGGATATTGTACATGTGAAAGTGATCGAACGAAGATAATTGGGAAGCGAATTGCATAGGAAAAAAAATATTGTAGGATATCTTTGAAATAATGCATAGAATTGTTTATTGCTGAAGGCATAGAAAACGTACATGTATACGTGCATGTTTTTTAATCTTCATTCAAAGGTTTGCGGATGAAATGTAAAAGATGTGTTTTTTTTGGTATTCGTCTACAAAAAATACTTTTCGCAGGTCAATGTTTCTTGAGAATACTCAAAGTTGGTTTCTTTCAATTAAATTACAACCTAATTATATGCTAAAACAACATAAACGAATAACTGTTTACTAAGTTCGTACAACTTATTGACCTTAACAGCCGATGAACAAGAAGCAAATGTTGTCCTTGCGACACGTCCATCAGTTAACTGGGCATTAGGGGTTGGGACCCAATAACTAATGGACGGAGTATTCATCCGACCTGAGGGCCATGATGTCAGTGAGTATTAATCAACCGTGGCAACTCTCTTCTACGACAGTTGACGCCAGTACACAACTGGTTAGGGGGCGGGGACACGGGCGTCAATCACTGTCCCACTCATTAACTCCCGCAATGAACATATTAAAGGGTTCCCATGTTGAACGCGGATTACAACATTTATCATCACCCAAAGATGGCTCGTTGTTGTTGGTTTTAATGAAACAATTAACCACCAAACAACACATCGTATCATTTTTTTAAGTAGAGTGAAAAATGGGATCGATACCGATAAAAACGAAAATTATGTCAAAGCCATTTGCCAAAGTCGACAAGATGTCCGGGGTTTCTATGAAATTAGATGATCGCTTCTTATTACGAAATATGTATATCGGTTAACAACTTTTTTTATGTGTTGGATTAGCTTATCCATCACACTAACTTTCCGCTTTTCGTTAGAAGGTAGTAATAACTGATATTGAATTAATCAAACAAACACACAAACAACGTTTTAAGTTATAAAGAAGGTTCTAAAAACAATGTGGAAATAATACGTGTACGTCCCTTAAACTTAAGGAACCCCTTGAACTAAAAGTTAAAATAACCTAAGTTGTAAACATTCCTTATAAATGGATTTCCTTTTAATACTTTAACAAGCAGTTTAAAATAAACTGCTAAAAGTGGGTAGTAAACTATGGTTAAGCTTAAGCATAGATTTTAATGTTAAAATCTTTTCGTTAAATTCATTAAAGTTATTATAGTTATTAATCGTTATAGTTATTATAAAATTAGTCAATTTTTCGTTATATTCGATTCTATTTTCTCAATTTCCTCATAATGTGAAAATGTTGGTTAGTTCCCATCGGCTTCAGACGGCTCAATCGCACAAAAAAAAAGCATTTATTTTTGTGTACAACAATGTGTGGTGGCTTGAAATGACTTTAAATTGTTGTTGTTTATAAATGTAGTTTATAAATTACAAGTTGTTTATAAATGTAGATATATCGTCAGCAAACCTTTTACGAGAAAAAAACGGATCCTATAGAAATTGATACAACTATGAAAAGTAAAAGACATGCTGCCCCTACAACAGGTTCGCCACAAGTCACTCATACTATGCAGAGGAGTTAGTTTAGTTGCTGCATGGTTAATTTAAATACGAATTTAAAGATGCATAACCACTATGAAGTAAAATGACTCCACTAAATAGCACGTGTAACTTGCAGAGAAGCTGTTGTAAGGGCAGCATGCTTTTTACTCTCAATTGTTATATCAATTTTTATTTCATTGTTGAAAATAAATAAAACAAAAGAGGAATCTTATTAAATGAGCCGGTGGCTGCAACTTTCTAAATATGACTTGGTAGCTACGACTCATAGTTTCCAATGTAACAATGGGATTTCTGGTTTGTAACAATGCTAGGTCAATGCAAATACCACCATTGTAAAGATCCCTATGAAGGTGCTATTATACTCAAAATGGTCATTGTAATAATCTTTATAACTAGAACTTAACCCCCGTGGTAGGTTAATAACCACGGGGCGTCGAGATATATTTAGAGTTTATGTTTATGCAG
>JAQIWH010005084.1:0-15408 GCA_034695005.1 Cryptops parisi
CAGAATTCGCATTAAGCGATTGGCTCATTATTACTCAGCAAGTGACGAAGGAACGACTGAGGAAGACATGAAAGACAGAATTCGCATTAAGCGATTGGCTCATTATTACTCAGCAAGTGACGAAGGAACGACTGAGGAAGACATGAAAGACAGAATTCGCATTAAGCGATTGGCTCATTATTACTCAGCAAGTGACGAAGGAACGACTGAGGAAGACATGAAAGACAAAATTCGCATTAAGCGATTGGCTCATTATTACTCAGCAAGTGACGAAGGAACGACTGAGGAAGACTTCAAAGATGCAATTCGCACGAAGCGATTGGCTCATTATTACTCAGCAAGTGACGAAGGGTCGACTGAGGAAGACTACAGACAAAGAATGCGCAGAAACTATGAAACCCAAATGACCATGCTTGGTGCCAGAAAGCAGAGATCTACAGAAGAAGATTCTGACGACGACTATAGCAGAATGCGTAGGGACGAAGAAGCCATGTCCAGTGGTGACGGTGGCATGATGCGTAGATCTGATGACGAAGATCTATTAGGCGCTATCAGTGGTGACGGTGGCATGATGCGTAGATCTGATGACGAAGATCTATTAGGCGCTTTCAGTGGTGACGGTGGCAGACAACTCAGATCTACAGAAGAAGATTATGAAGATGATAGCAGAGTACGTAGAGATGATTCAGAAGAATTCGAAATGGAAGAATTGACTTTCGAGCAGCTAATCTTCATTCACTACCTTTTCGAATGCGCTGGCGAAGTTGTTCTTAACGCGCACATGGAAGAACATGAGTTTGATGAAGCAACGGGTGAAGATAGCAAATGAGTGGCCCATGCCAAACCGTACGAAGGCTGTTTAGTTTTGAAAAAACTAAATTAACCAATTGTACCCCCATTATCATTAATGGTAATTTATCTCAAGCATTAAATGTGTTACACACCAACAAAAAATGCTGTATTCCTGAATAAAGAAAGATTCAGTTAACACCTGCTTAACTTATTGATCAATCATCATACTGAAAAAAAAATGTTTGAAACTTGGCTAATAAATACAATTTCAACGAAAAATCTATTAAATAATAAAAGAATTCTGTTTTATATATAGTAATTTTAAAATTAGAAACTTTAAAAAGTTCAATTAACTATCTATAGATTTTAGACCCAGTCAAAATAGCCCGCATACACAACAGTGGTCAAAACAGCTCAAGTCAAAATAGGTATAAAAAATAACCCAGTTCAAAATAACCCAAGAATAAATTAATTTATTAATATATATTTATAATAACTTTATAACATAATTACTTTAAATGTTAAATCCTGCACCCTGAATAGCATAGTTAAAAATTGGATAAAAGAAGAGATTTTTGATGACACCCCGATGACACTCTCAGGTCGTCAAATATCTCATGTCCCACTTCTGGGTACAATCTACCATCCTTCCAACTTTCAGCCTTACGATTTCTCCGTAAAATTGAACCATGCACAACCACTAACAGTAAATTGTCACATATAATTACCGCACATCTCCTGATGACAATTTTGAGTCGCCAATGGGCTAGTGCACCCTTTTGGGTGCCATCTAATTGCTTACCAAGTTTCAGTTTCATACGCCTTCCGGTTTTTTGAGTAATTTTTGACACACAGAGAAACTCATAATTTTTAAATAATAGGAAATACTGTACAGTATATTTGAAAACATATTGTGTTTAAAAGTTAGATGGTAATTAATATAATTAATCGAGAACCTATAGAAGTGTTAATAACAAAAATAAATCACGCTGCTGATTAGTCACGTGGTACTGACATACTGATGTCAGAAAAATGACTTCCGATAATGTCAAAGTCTCAACTGATTGTGACATTTGGCCTATATAAGGCAAATGTGATCTCATGTCATGATTCAAACGTGTAGTATTGACACGTGAACATTCTACCTAATATACTTTTATTTTTGATACACGGTGACGTTCATCAAGAAATTTATCACCGTCGAATTTTCAATCCATACTACAAGTATTTGGACTGTCAATCTTCCCATAAAAAATCAGACAAAATTGGAAGTTCCTTCAGCTAAATACTATCCCATTTACCAAAGACAAAATCTGTCAAATGAAACATGTAGACTTGATAGTTTATGTGTATCATCATTCCTCATTGTGGATAATTTCTGTGTGCGGTATAACCATTTCACATCCTGGGTGGTTCATTTGTTTAATCATTTTGCAAAGTTTTAATTAAATTATTTAATTGCATTTCCTATAAAGTTGACATTTCTTTAGCCTTGTGAAGGAAGTTCTTTATAAAATATATATATAAGAAGCTGATTGCGTGTGAATCCTAATTCCAAACACTAGTTTTATCCAGAGCAGTCTTTCTGAAAAGAACCAATTATGACTGGTGTCTCTTCTTTGTTGGTCATGATGACCATGGTCGGCATGGTGGGATGGGTGTGGAGTGCTTCTGTTGGTAAACGTTCCGTGGATATCAGCGGTAGCGAAGAAAAACAAGTTGAATGCCGAAATATATCTCCAGTGTGTGATGCAATAGAAGAACTTCTCAACACTGGACTCGATAAAGTTGAGATGCTGCTAGCCGTGAAACAGGTGAAAATGTTATTGGTCAAATCTATGCATTTCTCGATTATGATTAAACAAGTTTTTTTGTATTTCTGAAACTTTAAACCCTGGAACGTCAAAGAAACTTGCAATATACTAATGTTGACTTGTAAACTAGTAGTAGATAGAATCTGATAGTTTAACACCACACTTGAATAGATTAATAGTTTTTTTCTGAAATAGAACCAAAATAAGAAGAACCACTTTTCAATACTTTTGAAATTTTACTATACCACACAATGACTGACACACAACTAACAAAATATTAACTGCCAAAATTCGTAAACCAAAAAAAAAAAACAGTTTTTATTTTATACGTCCCCATCATATTTCAAAACAAACTTAAAAGAAACCCACAAGAGCAGAACATCAATATCTTCTGACAACATTTCACCACCTAATAAGTCAAATTTACTCTAAGTATCCATAGAATGTCACAGATTCATCTAATTGGATTTCAGGTGAAAGCAGCTCTACAAAAGCAACTGATTCTTCGCACGAAGAGGCAACTCTTTGAACCGAACAAAGAAAAAACGAGACCGCCTCTGGGGGCTACCCCCGATATTTCTACAACGTTATCCGGACTCTGGGAGTGACAAAAAAACAAACAATACGCTGATGTACAGAAGAAATAACAAAGTCGTACAATTTAGTTCTATATGCTTATTGTGTAGATGCAATGTTTATTTATTTCATCCAAATAGTGAACATTTTGACACTAATAATAAAAAAGTTATGGTTCAGCTAGTAACCAGCCTAATTCAATGTCATCCAACGTATAATTTTCAAAATAACCTAGGTTAGTTAAAGTTAACCTATGATTGATAATTGATGAACTGGTACATCTTTGTTTACTATCTATCTTTAAGTTGTTTTTCAATCATCGAGTTTGTAAACCTGTTATATTCAACGAGGACGTTGCATTTGCGAAAACGACTGGTAAGTGAGATTCTTCATTCTTTTCATGCCCTTAAACTCATTCGTTAAAAAGTCAAAGAAACCTAATTAAAAAGTTTATTAGAAAGAGTCATGTTTAGTGGGTTTTTTTCAGATATGACCTTTTATATGACAATTTTAATAATATAGTGCATCTAAGCAATATGAACTTAGCTCCATAATGAGAATCAGCAGGACAACGTTTTTGAAACTGAGTAGCAAAAGATCATTACAAATGACGATCTTGAGGTCCTACGACACGTGACATTTAAAATGATCCGTTACGATTCATTTTAAAAACTACGATAAAGTTTTCTATGGTATATCACAAAAGAGAAGAATTCCACGCTATGATAGCACATTAAGATTATCTTAGCACTAAATCGAAGAACTGGGAACTCGAGATGAAGTGTATCACATCACAACAAGAAAATATCGTGTAAATCAAAACAGTACCTCAACATGCAAAAGTCAATTTCTTCAGAGTATCCTATTAATAAAATAGAAAACCTTCCTACTACTTACTACTACTACTCCTCCGCCTCCTCACCAGTTATAGGAACATCACGTGATTTTTTCTTTCTGCACCTGGCACCTGGGTGGAAAGAAAGTTCTGGAAGCTTTCAGTATTGGAGTTTTTTTACAAGGGCGTGCTTCCTCACCAGCGGCACCGTGTGTGAAAACTCCGAAATGAATACTCTAACTCTAACGAATATTGCGAAGCAATATGAGTTAAATAAACAAAAAAAACTTTCCCGTCATTTTTGACGGGTTATTTACTAGTGAAGCTTATATTTCACAGAGAGTTGACAAAAAGAAATCACAGAGGATCATCCTATTACGATCACAGATAATGTTATAAATGTTAATGATAAGGTCAGTGGCGGATTTAGAGCCTCTGGGCTGGGGGGGGGGGTCAATTAGAATTTTATGACGTTTTTTCACGAAAGCTTCTTTTTTTATTGAAATAAACATGTTGGAGGAGAAGGTGTTAAATCCCCTAACCTAAAAGATCCTTAATTTCTCCATACAATCATCCAGGACTTTACTAAGGGGACAGAGTAGAGCAATAGGTCTATAGGTATACTGTATACTCTTCCACTGAAGTGGGTAATCACAATTTGTAATAACATGGTACCCCATTTTTTGCCGAATAAATAAAATTCCTGTTTCGTAAATACACTACAAGTCGACTTCATATCATTTCTGTACTACTTTAGGCATTAACATTTGACAATATTGTACTATATTCGTTACACGAATCATAGCATAACTATTTAAATCACCACAAATTCCATTTGTAAAATTTCATTGAACAATATTTTTGTTTTACAATTTTTTTTTTAATTCTTTACCAATTCATTATAATATACGTATCACGCAAACATGTCAATATACAACGTTATCTGTAAAAGTTCGTTAATTCATTTAGGATAATCTGAAAGTATTGAAAGTTCACCAAATCAAGGTTCTAGAAAACGTGATATTCAAAGTTTGTCTTTTACGACTGACACACTTGAGCCTTTCAATGAACTTAACACTTCCGAATGAAAGCCAAAATATCTTAACATTTTTATTTCCTGTAATGACATTTCCGAAGACGTTATTTAAAAAAAAGTTGGCGGGTGTATATAAGTTATATGTGACAACCATCATGGTTTGTATTATTTCATGATTCTAAACTGAACCTCGCGAAATACGAAAAAATATGGCGAGTAGAGCGATCTTGCTATTGCCACTGTTGATGGTGGTCATTTTGTCACTAACATTAGCAGAAGACGATGAGCAAATGAAAAACGACGTGAAAAAATGCTTGCGTCTCACTTCAGAATTCTATGTGGATAATGCGGAAATAGATCAAAAAATTATGGATCAGATCAATGCAGACGATGACGATTTATCTATGAAACATATTGTTCGAAAAAGAGGAATGCACTATCGCAAGCAAGTGAGTATATTCACACGATTACAATATTTTAAAACTGTTTATACAGTATTTCTTATATTAGATACCATAATGAAACTAATGGTAATCATTATCACTTAGGTGAAACGGTCAGAACAAAAGACGAACCAATTGAAAACACGAACGAAACGTTTGATACAAGTGAGTCTCGAAGACTTGGAATTTTACCAGAACTTGTCGGACAAAGCCAGAGGCATTTGCAACCGTTTGCAAGAATTCATGTACCCATCATCGGAAGAAATTAAGTAAACAACCCTAATACGACAGATGTCTCAGAAAAAAACCCATTAATGTTGAACCAAATAATTAGACTGCAGATTCTATTCTGTGTAAACAAATGGACAATTCTGTGAAAAGCTTTTTTTTCTTTTAATAAATATATTTCACATTCTAATACGTTGCTTGGTTGGTTTTTTGTCGTCAACAAATTTAGTTTAATTGACTTTGATGATGTTTTTATCCACAACTAAACTTTCCAGCAAAATTTTCAACTGGCTAAAAAATATATTTTTTATTTTTTCCCTATTCTTCTATTACAAGCTAATTTCATATCATTCTGTACCACTATAGACATGGCTTCTGACAACACGGCATTGTGTATTAATTGCATTAAACGAATCATAATATATACTACTTAAAATCACAATAAATGTAATTTTTGTGTTACAAACTGACAATCATTCCTTATCCATTACAAATTCATTATTATGTACTCCTTGTCACACATACACACGTCAATATAAACGGTGTCTATAAAGTCTGTTGATAATTTAAACAATTTGTTTAAACTACAATTGATGGGATAATTTCATTAAATTTGTTGCAATACTTAAATTACATGATTAACAAAGTTTTTATCTCCTTATATAATAGACACTTTCTGTCACGCTCCCAGAAAGCTTTGCGACGCCCCAGTTAGCAGTGCATGAGCCTGAGGCGCATTTGCACTGAGCATGCGCCTCCCGACTGTCGCGCATTGCATTGCGGGAGAAACAAAGAGCTAGGCGTGAGTAGTAGTAGATCGGGAACCCAACTTTTCCCAATAGACTACGAATTGAAATAAAGAACCGTTTTGAAGTTCCGTGCTTTTGCACGGGAAACCCATCTAGTTGACATTATATTTGTTAAACTAAAATGGCGAGAAATCGAATATGGTCTTTATATTCTTTAAAGCATAACTGTGGTGAACGTGTAGATGTTTTAAAGTATCCCATCCATTGTATTTCTAATATTTTTTAAAGTTGTAAACCGACTTTGTGTCACTGTATTTGTACCCTGTACTTCTTCGCTATTTTGCTATTGAACTTTGTCTTTGAATAATAATTACAAATTAGGTTTATTTTCTACATTCTACATTCATTGGCCTTCCCTTTGACTACAAAGAAGTTTAGTACATCACAACATTTGATACAAAATGTAATATCACCTATTAATGCTAATGAGCTTTAACCTTACACAGAAAATCGCATATGTCAAATTGACTATTTTTTATAATTGGCATCTGAACTTTCAACAAACCTTTTCCTTCATTACAAAACCGAAATATCTTATCACACATTTCCTCTCATGACATTTAAAAGTTTATACAAGTATATAGTAGGTATTTAAATAACAGACATCAACATTTTACAACCCTTTCAACTCGGGTAAACTGAAATTTACTCGAGTAAACTTTACAACAAAATCCGGTAAGATGTCGAAAGCAGTAAAACTACTGTTGCCACTGTCGATGATGGTAGCTCTTTTGCCACTAATACTGGCAGAAGGTGGTACTGACCAAAGATCAGCTGAACAAACGCATGAAGAGGAAACATTGTTAGACGAAGGACATCTAGAAATGATCTTTCTGAATGATGTAGTATCGAACTCCCCAATTATGGATGTTATAAACAGCATAGAACAGTCCGGTGATGATTCTGCGTTGAAACTTTCTAGAAAACGCAGATTCGGTCTGGGATCTTCTTTACAGGAGGTGAGTATATTGACAAATTAAAATACACTTATACCACCAGTTCTCAATTACTGTAGGCTAATTACTGGTCATTCATGATTAGGAAAGGTATAGCAAAGAGACATTACTTTCAAGCATGGTATAGCAAAGTTTCATCCCAATGTTATCCAAGTACCGTACAGTCGAACTGTACCGTCACCCCTGATAATCGATAATAGTCTGGCGATAAACGAATGTGGCGGTTTAAAGATGGCGGATTAATATGTGGGAAGGTACAGTACATTGGTTCTGTGTTTTTTAGTGGGGTGGCAGTTTATAAGGGGGAGGTTTAACGAGAGTCTACTGTATTAGATTTCTTAGTAATAATTCTAACATGGATGATTCTTATTAAGAATAGCCCAAGTCTTCGCCTCCCTCTATCTATCTATCTTAGCCCGGAACGCTTAATCTATCCAAAGTTGATCTGTTGTTGTTATCAACGCTGCATTGCTCGCGTGTCAATGCAGCGATGACACCTAGCGACATTTTAATAAAACGAAACCTTCAAAAATCTAAATCATGTTTCAATTAAAACCGTGCATGGCACGGGGTAACTTCTAGTAACCTATAACCTTCCCCAGATCCACCCAACTTAAGTGTCAAATTTCGTGAAAAATCAGTTCCTTCACTTTTGTGTCATGCACGCACAAACAAAACAGACAAGCAGATGAACGTGACAAAAAATTATATTTACGGAATTGTATCAGAAAGGTATATGATTGAATACTGTATTATTTGGGTTTAGTTTCTTCAAGCTACGCCGCTTATTGTAATCACTTTGGAATCTAATTGAAAACAATAACCGATCGTTATGAAACAAGATTGAATGATGATACAGTGTCAGTGTGTTAGTCGCCTAACACGCAATATTTAGTGTGGAAATTCAAGCAGTTTGGGAACAACTGTGACGTCAGCTTCTTGCCAATCCGTTTTCATTGGTTGGCCAAAACGCTGATTGTTCATAAATGGCTCACTGGTGTTCATAAATTGCCTGAATTGCCACATCAAAAATTGCGCGTCAGGCGGCTTTAACAGTAGCAGTAGACAGAAAACAAACATTAAAAAATCATGTTAAATACAGTGCTTTAAGATTACTATCCACTACACTACAGTATTGCATTTCTTTGCAAAACAAAACAACATGGAATCGATACCAATACTTTCTGAAAGTTTGAGAAATTACAGTATAAAATAAAACAAAATGAAAAGCAAAATTTGAAGAATAAAAATAAATTAAAACCGATTTCTATTGTCTTTTCTAAGGTCATTAAGATAACGAATGTTCATGTTCATAAATCAGACCCTGATGAGGCGGCAAAGCCATTTGGCCCAAGCCCAGAGAAACCCCCGAAAATGATTTATTCACCCAGTTCTTTTGGTATACATTGGGGTGAGACCTCATAGTGACTGAACCAAATTTTAGGTCCCGTGCCTAATATTTTTGCTCAAATCATGCAGAGTGATAACAAATTCCAAAGTGATAACTAACTTAAACGAAACAATGTATTTTTTTTTTTAACAATTGTATCTTTTTTCTAACTAAACTTTAATGCTTTTTTCAGCTGAAAAAGTTGGCCCTGAAAAAAAAGAAGAAACAGAAAGGGAGAAAGAAACGTATGGCTGACTGACTCAGAAGTTGCTTTCCTCGATAACATGTCTCCTGAATCGCAGACCCTGCGCTACAACAAAATAGCACATCCTACACTTCAATAACCACTCGTTAACCAACGAGCCATACAAAGTTAAAATCTCGTAAAAGTATACTCCGTTTCATTTAATTATGACCATAGTCACTTATAGTGAAGTACTTGACTCAGTAAAAAAAAGGTTTTTCGGACAATATTATGTTGTAATGTAATGTTGACTTCGCATGCAAATTGTCTTATGGTTATATCTGCCAGTGAAAACAACTAGTTATACAGTAGTAGCAGCTTATGGTGATTCATGATCATTGATATTGTGTCGCTTCATGTTATCACATGAATTAATTTCTATCTCATCTAAAAAAAAGTTTAAATGCTTTGATACAAACTGTATTGAAACACTCTAATCCGTACTGTTTATTTAGTCGTTTAGTTATTTCACCCTGTATTTAGAGCAGATAAATTACAAGTTAGCAGGTTAATTGAAATCTTTTCATTCATTTTTACAGTCTATAGATGGCGCCACTTTAAAGACAGTGTTGGTTCTTTTTGCTTTCCTTGCAATACAAAACTTAATAAAAGTAAAACTTCAATATAAGCAAAATTTCATTTTTTGTTTGTTTTTATCTACGAGTATAATAAAAACTTGGTTTGAATACGAAAGGTCGATTTTCACCTAAACGTTTTTAAAACCTTTTCACTTCCGTTCCTTTAATCGATTTCTTCGGTTTTGAAAGACTACCAAGCATCACAAACAGTTTCATATTTTATTACTTCTCCGTGGTATGCACTATTGGCCACAAAGTCCACGTTGCATAAAATAACTTCTTTACGGGGTAAAACGATGACGTCACTACAAAAATCTTGCAACTGAGCAATACTAAAGCAATGTTAGTATCATTGACAAAACAAATCATCTCGTTATACATTAATGACCTTATAAATTACTGAAGATTTTTGCAATTTATCGCGTCCACTCCTTTCACACTTACAAGAAAAAAGGCAGGAAGTAAAATATTCATCATTTCGACAATGAAATATAACAAACAACAAAACAAAACCACTACGGAACACGTGATCTATCCCAGCACCAATTCACTACTTTCAAACAACTTTTGATATCATTCCACTGTTAAGTTATCCAGAGAGCTAAGTCACAACAGCCAAACCCATAATCACCATGTTCCAATCTTACCAACTTATAGGAAGGTTAGCAATCTTGCTGACAGTGTATTCGGTGCAAACTAAAGCCTCGGAGACATCACGTCGATCTGTCTTTCACACTAATGAACCCGAAGAGGGAAAGATGATGCTCAAACTGATAGAATGTCTCGAAAAGACTCCAGTTGGCAAGCACATAGAATTTCCACTCATGGCTTACAAAGTTAAGGTTGCGACCAACGAAATATCTCTCGATGAAGAGAAGATGGTATGTGAACAAAGACACTAGTTTTCTTTACAAAGTAACCCATTGTCAAAAAAGATAATATCATTCAATATAAACAACACCCACGGTTATATAGACAAAAATCGAAGACGAATTTACACGGAAATGGGCGGCATCAACTCCGGAGGAAATCGAAATTAGAAAAAGAATATGCAGGATTCATGTCTACAAGTGTGCTGCTGAGTATTGGAAAAATCGGCAAACCTGATTATTGAAAATCATATTACACTGCAAGATTAGTCCGATTGCATTTCAGATGCAATGATGATTACATTTCAATTATCTGAACTTGTAGGCTACTTAGAAGTCACATTAAAAAAAATTCATCACTGATCTCATTTTCACGAAATAAGAACTCTTAAGAATGTAAAACGCGCGTCTACAAAATACTACATGTTGTCAAATTGGCATTAGGAACTATACAACGTATACAGTTTGAATAAACAACAGTTTTGTTTCCAGTAAAGTAGAGATTTCCTCAGCCTACTATACCGGGTGTCCCAGACCACCCGTACCATGGGTTTTTCTCGAAAACCGTGGCGGATTTATGTGAGATGAAAAATTTAATAGTGTTATGTTAACCCAAAGAATCATGTATGTCTCACAACCGTACCGTAAACCGGGGCAAACCAGAATAGAGTAAACTGGGAGTAAATTTTTAAATTTCAAATGGAAACATGGATCAAGTGGGGTATTGTGGGAAAAGTCTTTAAACAAGAAATATTTGTTTGTTTTTTCTAACCTAAACTGCAGCCCAACCACTAGAACCACAAACGACTTCTCGAGAAGTGGAAAAATACCTACAAATCTACAATGGTAATCAATCACAAGCTAGAAGGTAATTGAATTTTTTCTTATTCATTTGGATTTGGTAGTCGTTAGACGGCGCCACTTTAAAGACAAGTGTTAGTTCCTTTTTCTTCTCTTGCAAAACAAAGCTTAATAAAATAAACTTTTAAAAATAAAATTGTATCTTTTGTTTTTATGTATAATGAAAGGTGATCTCAACTTGGTTCGAATTCAAGAGATCGATTTTCAATGTTTTTTAAACCTTTTTATTACCATTAATTCAATATTTGGTTTTTTAAAAAGACTACCAAACATCTTAAAGAATTAAAAGTTTCATATTATGACTTTTCCGTGGAATTGCACAAAGTCCACGTTGCAATAAAATAACGCCTTTACGGGAGAAAAAATAAATCGATGACGTCACTATGAAAATCTTGCAACTAAGCGATACTAGTATCATTGGCAAAACAAATCATCTCGTTATACCTTGATGACCTACATATTGAATAATTTTGCAATCTATCGTCCACTCCCTTCACACTTCCAGGAAAAAAATTTGGGCAGGAAGTAAAACATCCATCACTTCGACAATGAAAAATAACAAACAAACAAACAAAACAAAACAAAACCACCACGGAAACACGTGACATATCCCAGCAGCAATTTACCACTTTCAAACAACTTTTGGCATCATTCGACCGAGAAGTTATCCAGAGAGCAAGTCGCAAAAGCCAAACACCATCACCATGTTCAAATCTTACCAACTTCTAGGAGGGTTAGCAATCTTGCTGACAGTGTATTCGGTGCAAACTAAATCCCTGGAGAGACCATCACGTCAAGCTGTCCTTCCCACTTATGAACCCGAAGAGGGAAAGATGATGCTCAAACTGATAGAATGTCTCGAAAAGACCCCAGTAGCCAACCACACCGACTTCCCACTCATGGCCTACAAGGTGAAGCTCGCAGCCCAAGCAATAACCCTCGACAAAGAATATTTGGTATGTGACAAAAAAAAAAAAAACTTAATTTTCTTTTTCAAACTAACCCATTGTCAAAATTAACATCAATTATAAAACAACACTTTCGGTTATATGTATAGACAAAACTCGAAGATGAAACTAACCGAAAATTGGCCTCATTAACTCCGGAGGAGATCGAAGCTAAGCGAAAAATAGCCAAGACTTATACCTACAAGTGTGCTGCTGAGGAATGGAAAGATCAACTAAACAAAAACTAATTATTAAAATTTATATTGTATTGCAAGATTTGCATTTCACATGCAATGAAGATCACATTTCATCAATTCTCTGAACTTGTAAGCTACTTAAAAATCACATTAAAAAACAACTCATTACTGATCTCATTTTTATGAAAAACAAACAAACTGCGAGTGCTGTTAGGAATTACAAATGGACGTCTAAGAAAACAAAACATAACTGCGATACTTGGTAATTAAATATATAAGTACTGACAATATATATATATATAGAATCTTAGCCTCGTTTGGCAAAGTATGAAATAACATCTTGTATACTGTACTTAGATTAGTTAAGGTTAGTTTACATTAGTTAACGTGTTCTCTTATAAATATTAAGCCTAAATTTAAACCTAACCTAAATCTTGTCTGACGTAGCTATTCCAATGCTAATTTCATATATTGCCTACATTAGGCTTGGCATTTATAGAAAGCCTAATGTAAGTGACATATCTATAATGCTGAGGTTGAAGCTGATTGTTTCCAATAACAACAATTGAAAACACGTTTAGAGACTGGCTGAGCAGCGTGGTTGTAGCTACCTATACAGCGATTGGCTGTGCAGCAAATTTCAATGCACGTTCAAAAGCAAACAGGGTGTTATCTCTATTCGAGATAAATATTTATTAAGTTGTGCACCGTCGAGAGAATGACGATCTTTTTACTAGTACGACATAACTTATAAGAATACACAACATAATCGTGTAGTTACTGGCAAAGTAGAAAATGCAGTCATTGTAGAGAACATTCGTCCTGGTTTGGGCAAAGTTAACATTGAAATATTTACGCAGGGTGAGATTTTAGGTCAGGCTTTTAAAACGTTTTGACGATGTTGTAAAATTCGCTAAATTAACCTAAATAGACGTCATTTCAAGCTTTCATACTTTCATGATGTCACTTTCCATAAAAGGTTTCACTTTATGCTTCAACAAATGAGGCCAGGCATTCTTTATAAAATTCATACTTTGCCGGTAAAATAAACACTATATTAACGCATATCGTGTATTGTCAAGGATAAATATTTTCAATATTGACATATATGGACAACAGCCATCTTCATAAGTAACAAAACAACAACAACATATCCGTGTTCAAGAAATCCGTGTACTGTAATTCGAACTTCAAGAAGTCAGACGCATAATGAAAATTTATAAACAATCGATTTCATCTAATCAAAATCACGTCATGTATTTTAGCACAATTGGAATATTTAATTTCTAAACTTTTAACTATCCGATTCGTTAGCCATCTCATCTTTCAAGTTATCACATTACAGATACAAAAAAACACCTGACTAATACAACCCAACCCATTTACATTGCACTCTCAACAACAAAAGTACTATTTCTTGGAGTGAAACAAAACAGAACTTATTCGGAAAAACCATTCTATCGTTTTTATTTTTACCATGTCGTACCGCATTGTAAGAATATTAGCATTGGTGCTAACTCCATTTTGGGTCGACGCAGAAACAGAACGTAATATTGAAGCTTTGCCCAATTACAAACCTGACCAAGCCGCGAAATTGTTGAACATGATCAAATGTTTGGAAAAGACTCCAGTCGCCAAACATGTGGAATTTCCACTTATGGCTTATACTGTCCAAGTGGCTGCTGGACTAGAAAAACGTGACGATATGTTCTTGGTATGTAAACTAATTGATTCATATTCTTTTCTCAGTTGATATATTTTTCAATTCAAATATATAAGTATATGTTTCCGTCAAAACTCGACCTCATTAGCTTAACCTTAACCAATTAGATTATTAAATGCGTCCGAGGGCCGCCAAACGCTAAAATTTCCAGCTCTTAAAATCCATCAGTTAATTACAGTTTAGGCAAGTCAAAACCGGGTATCAACGTAATTCGAGTTTTGACGGTAACATTATATAGGAATATACAGAATTTATTTATGCACAGTATGTTCCATTAGGCACAGCTTGAAAATAAAGTTCGTCAAAACACGGCAGCGCCACACGAAGCTGAAACAAGAAAACAAGAAGCTCAAAAATACATGAAGTCCTGTGCTGAACAAATTAAGCACTGATTTTGTAGACATGAAAATATTGTGAATAACTATTTAGCTGAACTACACAATGACTACATGGACTATTCAAATTTCGGTATAAACATTAAAATATTTGCTTCCAATTCCAATATTAGCTTTTTAGCTTTTTTTAGTTTTTATTAGCTTTTAATGCACATCTTAAGCGGTCACGGCCAAATAATCCGTGAATTTTCAAAGCGCCCATTGGTGTTATGAAAATTCTGGTTGAACTATTGTAATATATATCGGCCATGCAATGCAGTTTCCGTAAGTGACCTTGAAATCATTTTCAAGGTCATCCAATTATTTACATCCTTAATATGCATCCCTCACCCCATATGTAATTTAGAAAGATGAAAGATAAAACTGTCCGTGAAAACGAAAGTTTTCGGAAACGGAAGTTGAGTGAAATAAGAGCGGTGTTGACAGGGAAGCAAAATAAGGGGCAGCCACAAAAACAGGACGGCCTGGCAATAAAAAATTAGAAAATCTAATATAATATTTTGCTAGACTGATAGTTGTTGTTTCCGGCGCATAAATCCACGCTAAAATCCCGTGGAAAAGCGGTAAATAAGTAAAAAAAATAAACAAATAAAATGGCTACCAAGGATTCGCATAAGAAAGAAAATCGCCCAGAAATGAACTTTATAGGCCATTTAGAATTTTTAAACCATGTGGAAATGATGCATTAACTTGCCATCAAGACTCGACAATCATT
>JAQIWH010005085.1:0-15407 GCA_034695005.1 Cryptops parisi
TATATAAAAAACAAAAAAGTATATAAAAAATCATTTTCTGGTATAATATAACTTTTAATATACCAACAACTTCGACTGTTAGAATACAAGAGTGATTCTAATTTTAGAATGTCCGAGTGGCAATTCAGATCGTAATATCTTTATGTAGTCAGGATGTAGTTATTTAACTACATCGTTATGCTATGACGTTTATAAATTCCGAAGTTGCACAATGAAATGCTTATCATAAGAATACTATCCAAAATATCAGATAAAATAAAAAAAAAAAAATAAAACGATATCGATAAGTCATTATATAAGAAACAAAAAGTAATTGATGGAAACGGACGATGTGATGTAAGTAATTGATGATAGTCGAAGATACAAAAACCTGTCGTTTTCTCACTCCTTCAATGTCAACACAAATGCAATAAAAAGACCTCGAGATAGAGCCTTTGCAGTGTAAACTCCATTGCTCGTTAATCATCCGTCAACAGGTCTTAACTAACTGATCATGATTAGTATTACTTTCTATATCACCGTTTTTCTTTACCTTTGCAGTGGAAATGTAGCCTATGCTCGTGTAAGTTTTCCTTTAAACAAACAGGCCTTTTTTACGACCCCTTAAGAAGAATTCGAATTATACACATGTCATACAAGTTTTTACATTTTATACGTTTATACATAACTTTATACATACTATTTATATATTTCAGAAACGAAGTCCTTATCAAGCTTTTGTAGTTCCAGAAAGACAACGTCAACATCGTTTTCGTTAGTATACGACATCACCCTCCTCCTAGTTTGTAAATAAATCTATCTAACAAATATTTCTTTTTTTGTTATTCAGACCCAAGAATCCTGAATGGAGAAGAAGCGACCCCACACGAATTTCCTTTTATGGTAAGATTCAGTAGTATTCCCTTACTATGTTGTTCCAAAACTTGTATTAATAGAATTTCATATCAGTTCTCACAAATCATCTCGAGTCAAAAATGTCGAGATGTTATACACATAATAACTATAAAATTCAACAACAGTACGGAAAATCCTCGTTTCATGCGATTAAAACGAGAATTACAAACGAGAATTCTACTCAGATGCTCGTTATATGCGAAAACGTTTCACTGTTATGCGATTTTATGAAATGGTGCACAAATGACTGAACTTTCCTGCAACTACATACATTGTAGACCCTCAAGCTGGATCTGTTCGCTTTAGTTTTTCTTCTCTTCCATTTTATGGAAATTTCGATACATGCGTTTTGCGATTTATGCAAGATTCTCGCAGAACACGACTTTCGACATAGATCGAAAACTACATGTATCAATACAACATTTTATGTTTTCTAGGCAATGTTGACAGAACTTGATGGTTGGCAATACTGTGGAGCATCTCTACTCGACAAAAGCTGGGTTTTAACAGCAGCGCATTGCGTTGAAAAGTATGTAAATTTAAAATTAAATTTTCCATATTCCTCACCCTTTCCCACACACATAAGCGTATGTAGGGTAAAACTCACTTAACCAGAATTAAATTACAACACGATCGAAAGTAAATCGAATACGAATCGGTGTCCATAGAAAATCTCAGCTGTTTAATTTAAATAGTATTTTTGTAAAGTAAATTTTGTAATTCTCTGCCATTGGATTCATTACCGACCTACTTTCGAAAAAAAATTTTCACTTGTGAAAACTCAAATGTTTCACTACGAGCCTACATTTGAAAAAAAAACAAAAACAACTACTAGAACATATTTTGTTTAGCAAAACTTTGTGCCTTCGTGGTTATTTTACAGTCAGTTGTTTTTACTTTATTATACTCCATGTACATGTGTACATACAGTATATCTGCATATGACAGCATTTTACAAAAGAATTTTAATGTGCCTGTGTTATGAACAGATTTGTTTTGTATTATGTCGTTCATCTTGAACGATTCTTTAATTGATTTTGTCCCCAAAGGGACGTAATTAAAAATAAATAAATAATAAATAATGGTTTTTACTGCGTAGTGCTGCAGCCGAAAAAGTGCTCGTACGCTTGGGTAGTCACAATAAATACCAACAAAACGAAGGTGTTCAAGTGCACGTCGTCGATCAGATTATTATGCACGAGAATTTCATTGCGTGGAATCTGACCAATGACATCGCGCTTTTACATTTGGCTGCTCCTGCTGAAATCACGAACGAAGTGCAACAGATTTGTATCTACCATGCTGACCACAGTTTCCAAGATCAACCCCTCATGACCATGGGATGGGGCACCAAGAATGCACGTAAGTCGTTTACAATCATGCTTCTTGATTTTTTTTTTCACTTTTTGAAGTTAAAATTATTTGTGCAAGTGACTTAAAAATGAAATTATGCAACTTCATTGGAATGTGATGCGTGCAATTTTCAGTTCATAAATGTTTAGATATACAGTATTACGTTTCCGAAGCACATTAATAATAATAATGAACCAGATCTGTGATTTTATGTGTGTGGAGAACGCTTTAGCCTTTCCCATCGCAGAATCCTCCCTCAAGTCAGCTGTTATTGGTGGTTGTTAAAATAAAAAATCAGTCATAATTGTAGCATCCTGTCACTAGATAGAGTAGGTTGGTTGTAAATGTAAAAAGTACAAATATGTTATTCGTACTTTTGTACGATTTCGTAGTTATGAATATAAAGTTTGTATTACTAACTCAAAACCTGTATCTCGTGCTCCCATGCTACAGCACGGTTCTACTTCTAAACTCTAAACTAAAAACCCTGTACAACATTAGAAATAAACCATTTCACTAATATGTCTTTTGAAACACTGCATAGCTAATATTGCTTTTTAAAAAAAAAACCCACTTCTAGAAACTGGCGAAACCAGTGACGTTCTAATGAAACTGGAGAAAATTGGGTTCAGCAACGCTCACTGTAAGGAAGTGATGATACCAACGAATTTGGATCACGCCATCTACGAAGGTAGCTTGTGTGCTTATGGAGGAGGCGACGGCAAAGACGTCTGTTTTGTAAGTTTATTTTCTTTGACTTATACAACAACTCGCTATATGGCCTCATTTCTTTAGAAAACCGTGTGACATGTTATAAAAACCAAGTTCTAACGACCTCCTCCATCTAATACCATTTTTTAAGGGTGATTCGGGAAGTCCTTTGGTGTGGAAAGACTGGTATAGCAATTGGCGCCAGGTGGGCCTGACATCCTGGGGTCTTTGTGCCACTGAAGATGTCCCTGCGGTTTACACACGTGTGTCTCATTTCTTCGACTGGATCCTACAAAATGCTGTCGGAGCAACAATTTGCTAGTATACTCTTTTTGCCGTGTATAACTACTAGTCTCAAAAGCTCCATGAGAAGAAAAAAAAACGGAAAAATTGTAGCTTTTAGTAGAAAAAAAGTATCATAAATGTTTGAAAAAACTGTAATCTACAACGCATCATAATAAACTTTTACAGAAAACTGACAATAAACAACCAAGATTAAAAATAACAAGTACATTAAAACAACCAAGATTTAAAATAGCAAGTACATCAAAAATCATTTTTAAGCATATTCTTTATATACTTGCATATAGCTTTAGCCAAATTGGTTTTTAATTAACAGCATACAAGTATATTGGCAATGACACTCGATACACTAAGACGAATCCATAGACACCTGATTCATCAAAATCCACCGAGTCGTCTTGTTTTGGTATGCACAATCATTATATATTGGCATATAGTGTCTGTCGTATTGGATTTTCATTGATACCATATAGCCAGTGTCACTCGTGAAAATTAGGTGGATCCGATGACATCGCAATCATCAAAATCCATCGAGCCATTTAGCCTGTATGAGAATCTAAAGAATAATGCATCAAATGGCATGTAGCGTCCGCCATAATGGTTTTTTATCAATGCCATTTATTGTTACCCGTTAGACTATTGCGAATTCATAGACACCTCACTCATTAAAATCCATCGAGTAGTTTTGTTTTCATATGTAAAAACTCACAACTCACTCACTCACAAGTGACGCTGATATAAAGAGTATACAAAAAGTACACACTTGGTTGGCTTCATTATTTAAATGGGCAATTCCATGGTGACTGACCATGGAATTGCCACCCTAGATTTTTTTGCTAACGTTTAATAATTTATGAGCAATTATTATTTCCTCATCAAACTTGTACTATGGTTAAAAAAAACATTTTCAAGTAAAAAATTGTATACATTTTTAATGTTGGTGAATTCTAGTGAAAATCGTGTAATTATGTTAGTATTTATTTATTTATTTTATTTTACGAGATAGCACCCTACAGAGTGAAACACAAAACATACACATAAACAACTACATGATATTTTTTAAAAAAAACTATTAACTTACATGGAAACTAAAAAAAAAATAATAATATTTTTAAAAATTTTAAAATTCTAAAATTTTAAAATCCAAAAGTTTTTTTATTGATTGTCAAGATAATATTCTGAGACACTACCAGAAAAATGGTTACAATTAGTTAAATATTTGGCACGACAACAATCAAACAAGGTTTTCCTTAATTCGTAAGGGAATATATTCCAACTCTCAACTGTATCGAAGGGGAACCTAGATCTCTCCACTTTTGAGAGGGTGATGATGACCTCAATTTTAAAATGCCTTGTCATAATCGGCGGTTGTCATAATCGGCTAACAAAAAGTTTTTCATAAAATGCAGGTGTTTCATAAAATTTTGATTTCTCAATGCAGAGCTTAAAAAGCTCGTATCTTGACAATCTGAATCAATGAGTCCATAGTTGCAATCCTATTCCGGGAACAAAAGTCGGTTATTGATTGATACATCGTGAGACCAAAAAAGGTTCTAAGACATCTGTTATAAGTCACTCTAAGACTATTCCATCTAAACTTAAGAAGAGAGCCCCAGACAAGAAGTTGAAATGATAAAATAGACTGCACGTAAGACTTAAATGCAATCTTTTTTTTCACTATTGTGAAAAAAAGATTGTGATTAACATACATTTTCTGCAACTTCTACAATACCTAATGATAAAGTATTTCATAATTGAAGAGAAATACTCTAAACATATAACCTTAATTTTTATGGTTACCGCACTCCTCAAATTCAAAAAAAAAAAATAATCGAAACAAAACACTCATTTAAAATAGTGACAACCTGAAATTACAAAAAATAGTTAAATTGGCTGTTAAGGTTGCATGTTGAAATCCCATTAAACGCCCTCATCCTATAAACAAACTATAAGAAAGAAAGTCTATTCAACACACACAAAACTTCTAAGGAGTTTTATAAGACAATGGCAAAGAGCTCTTTCCAAAAGTGTTCAACCATGGTTAGAGGGTAGTTTTTTTTTCTTATTGTGTTTCCTATTGTGGTAAAGTGTGCAAATGACCATCATTAAACCGCAACTCTTTTTCTCATTAAAACAACGACGTCGTTTTTCCCCTAGAAGATGTTCTCTTTGTAAGAAGTTGGTGATTAACGTTTGAGTTTTCAGACCATTGAAACAGCATAATATCCTATGGGTAAAACTCAGGTTTCATCTAAACGAACCAATTAGCTCTGGCGAAGATAGTTGGGTAAAGACCTAACTTTATATTTGATGATTATATAAATATACCACAGTACTCGGAGTGTTATTTTAAACATGTCTTTTTAAATGAAATACGTTTTTTGTACATTAAATGAAATTATTACAAAAATTAAGGAATTTAAAAAAACAAGCAATAAGACGTTTTTCTGTAAAATATGAAACTTGGAAAAGTAGTCAGAATTAAAAAAATCGAAGATAAATTTTGTTTCTTCGAAACATGTCTGTTTAAAATGAAATAAGAGAAAAAAACAAACATTATTTTTCACAATAAAGAAATTATTACAGAAATTAAGCAAAAAAAACTAGATGATTGCCCTGGTATAACCTACGCCACCTAGCGACGGAGTGTATTAGCTCTATAAACATACGTATGCTTCCTGTGAATATTTTTTTTTTTTATTATGATACGGTCCAAAGGACCAAACACACAAACATAGTACATGAACAAGAAAACAACTTAATACTAAACAAAACAATAACTTGTAGCATAAAAAGTGTAGATTAAAAATGAACAAATGTTAAATGAATACTAAAAACCAAAGCACAAGGAATATGAACAACAAATGATATGGACAATGTTATCTACAAGATGAAATAAAAATTATGACACTAGTTTAAAATAAAAATTAGAATTTGTCGGCGTTAAGGATGTGAATAGACAAATTCTTTTTAAAATGGTGACACACATTTTGGACACCTGCATGTGACCACAATTTTTCGCATTGTGAAAGGTAGCTGATTCCAGGTTTGAAAAGTATTGTATAGAAAACGTGATGTAATGTGGGGTAGAAGAGACTCCGTTAGTGTAAATTTATATAGTTTAGTGTGTCTAGTTAGTGAATCTATGGATAGGTATTGCGATATGGAGTTGAGTGGGTGAGCTTGAAAACGAATGGCTGTGCTCATCTCTAATAATTTAAAAAATATAATTAATTGATTCAACGTCATGATTTTACGTGTTCTAAGGAATCCTGAGATTGAAATGTAATAACCTAATTTAAAAATAGTTCTTATTATTCGATTAAGAGAAGTTTGGAGACGTTTGAGGCAATATTTGGGAGCATCTCCCCATATGGTAATTGCGTATTTCAGAATAGATGTAATTTTTGTAGAGATGAATTGTTTTTTTTCTGAATAGGAGAGAATGTTTTTTTAAGCGTTTAGCAACGAATATATTGCGATTTAGGCGGTTTGAGAGAATTTGAATATGGTAGTGAAATTTTAAAGAAGAATCAAGCCACAGGCCCAAAATTTTTATTGGTTTGTTGTTAGGGGAAGAATGATTGAAGATGGATAGAATATTTGTTTTAAGGGAATTAAATTTTAAGGAGTGTTCTTTGCACCATTTATTGATGTGTAAAAAATCATTGTTAATCTGTGTATGGAGGATATGGTTATGGAATTTTTTGTGAGTATAGATAAGAATGTTGTCGTCTACGTAGTTAAAAATGTTAGCAGACAGATATAAATCATGGATAGAATTAGATACTAAAAAAACAGGATAGATGCCAAGACTGACCCTTGAATGATGACATTTTCGGAGCTAGTTACTGTCTCATCATCATCAACTATTTTGAGAAAACGGTGTGAAAGAAAGTTACAAAGAAGATTTAAAGTTGGAATGGAGACGCCATGACGTAAACAGGTAAGTAAAATAGAGTTTCTATCTAATGAGTCATGGGCTTTGCTTATGTCTGTGGTTAAAATTGTGATCATTGTATTGTTGGGAATGTGGGCATGAATGATGATGTTGTACATGATTAGTAAAAGCCATTCGGACGGTTTATTTTTAACAACGCCGTATGAGTTGCAATGACAAACTTGTTCCACCAGCTTATAGAGTTCACTAAACAAAAGTCTGTCAGCAATTTTAGACAAGAACTCTACGTTGGCAATTGGACGGTATGAGGAGAGGGATTGGGTAGGGCCCCCTTTATACTTTGGTAAAATCTGGACTGTTTTCCATTTAGTTGGGTAGGTAGAAGTTTCAGCAATCAGGTTGACTAGAGTTGTGATAATCCTCACCACTACTACTAATTTAGTATCGATCATATAAACAAAAAAGAGATAATCGGCTAGAAAGCAGGGAGGTCAAACGGATTAACCTTTTATAAGGCCCCTCACAAAAAAAAAAAAAACAAACAAACCAACAAAAACGGCACAAAACAAAAATAAAAAAATAAACAATAAAATTCTTCATAGCTGAAACAACAATAAGAAACAAAATACAAAATTTTCAAGATTAATAATTGATAACTGATGTACACAAAAAAAAACATATCAAAATTCACAAAAAACAAAAATATCACAGACAGTTGCCAAACTTCTAACAACTAGAGAAGAAAAGTTGACTTTTCTTCTCTACAAGCACCAGAAAGCTGCACCGAAATTTGAAAAGTCGGTGCTGCTCTCTGAAACCCGACATTTCATTTTAGCAAAGAAATTTAGTTTCATCAAATTACTATCTATTTATGCCGTAAGGTTAAAGTTGAACATGAATTATCCATTAAAGAATCTACGTCGCTCCGACTTGCGTATGGAAAGATTCGTTCCCGAAGAACTTACTCACTGACCACATAAAAAAACGAGCGAGAACGAGCACGAGTGACAGTTCGGAAACGAGAGATACGGGAGTGAATTATGAGGTAGAAAACAAACCTTCGCCGACCTTATACTGTGCAATGTAGCGCGTGATGGCGCTGTTCCCATCGAACGGAGCGCTCCAACTCAGCCGAGCGCGCCGACTGCCAACGTCGACGGCCGTCAAACGTCGAGGCACTTCGGGACGCTCTACAACAAACACACAAAAATAAGTCTATGAAATAAATGAAGAAAAAAACGAATTGAGATATCGGTTGACGATGACAGCCGGTTTCGTCTTTTCGATCGCAAGCACCGTCGACAACAACGAATATATTTTTTTTTTTTTGGTATGTGGCTGCTTCTGACACGTCGACATGTTCCTTTTTTTACTGGAAATATCGGCTAGCAATACCCAATTCCAAAGTCACAAAGAGATAAAACTTTGTAAAGTGAATTTTAAAATAAGCTAGTGTTTTCTAATTTTACTCCTAGCGAAAAAAGACGACACGAATTTGATACAGTGCAAAATCAGAAGCAGTCTAACCAACGTTTTTTTATGCCTACTCCAGTATCGACGGTTGATGGGTAGAATATAAATTAAAATCACAGATAGTTTAGAAATTTTTTAAACGCTGCTGGGAGCAATAGAATTTAATTTATTTTATTTTTGTACAATCCACAGGGATCGAAAACGGTATACAATTCAACATCAAAACAATGACATCGATTACAAAATAAAAAAACATCGATATAAAAGAAAAAAAATCGGAACCACAAGTTATAAATGAACAAAAGTAAAAAAGAAAAAATACAAAAGCAAGCAAGAATATGCACGAAATACCAGAAAAATTCATCGATAAAAGTTAATGTCATTCATCTACTATTTCTAATATTGCATCTTGTAGGTTTCCTGTATTACCATGGCAACAGTTACTCCCACCCCCCTTTTAGACCATTAAATGTGCCCATTTTAAGAATGCACTTAGGTTCTGTTAATCCTTGATGAATCATTTTTTTATTCTTGATCCCGTATAATTGTTAAATAAAAAAATAAAAATAAAAAATAAAACAAACGCACGTTTCATTGTTTGTCTCCAGTGAATTTTGTGAAAAAAAATAATAAAATACCTGATTCGCGAATAAAGAAAAGGGGAACGTCCTCTCAGCTGGAACGACTCCAAATGTTGGATGTCGCAAAACAAAACGAACGAGCGGTTCGTCGTGCTGTAGAAGCTCTCGGCAGCTGGCTGGCCGACTGCTTTCGTCAGCAAAACGGTAACAACATCGCGATGAGAAGACAACTCGTCGTCCATTCACCTCCTGAGTAGGTGGCGAATCTTGTCACCTGTGCCGTTCGAGCGTACTGACAAAACATTCTTCTCTTTCCCCCACACACTAACAATCGGCTTCTTTTTTGTCATCGACAGCAGCTCTACTGTTTGGTTTTACGATCCAACGTGTGGCTAGGCCGTCCACAATCTCTCACCAGTCAGCGATTTTAGTTTTGACCAATTTGTAGTCGTCCAAACATCGCTGATTTTACCAACGAAATCAAAAGACGCACATCAACAACGAATTTTCTGACAATGACTGTTTTCCTTTTCGTTGGCGTGAAAATAAATTTTAAAGGCTGATGTGTGAGCCTTCTTGAACGAGTCGGGTTGTGACTTTAACTCGTAGAGGTTAATTGAGCCGCCTCTCAGCACCCTGAAACACGCCCAAAGTTAACTCAAGTGCATCCTTCTCCTCCTCCTAACCCACTATTGTTTTTCTTGGGAGACGCTTATCAACGACCCACGCGACCATGACGAGTCGGGCGTCGCGGTCCCTTTTCGCTCAGGTTAGCGGTGAACCAACGACTGGGCAGAAAGGCGACGCGACGCCATCGAAAATTCTCACGTTGAGCTAAGTAATCGGCATTGCTGCGTCGGTGGCGTGGTCCACCCTGCCCCACCCCCGCGTTTCTTTCCCCGCGCCCCGAGGGACGGGTGACTGCCACGCTGCTCGTTCGACCGCAATTAAAGACGTGCGAGGAGGTGTCTTCTTTCGCGCCCTCGGTCTCCTCGGTGGCGTTGGCGCGCCCACCGACTAAAGGCGAAAGTCCACCCTCCCAAGCAGCACCGCCGACACAAGAGAACGACTCGCGTGCACAAAAGGAGAGGGGGTAATCCGTCAAGACCGTCGCTTCTGTCCCCTAGGACCAACGAGTAAAAAAACAAGAAAACAAAAGCGCCTTTTTTGAGACTTCGATGCCTCGATCGAGCGGTGCACTTGGAGGAAAAAAACGCGCGAGCCGCTTTCTTAGGTGGCTCTCTCTGGGGATCGTCAGCCTCATTTCCAGGTAATGCTGGAGTTTCCACGACGCTAAGAAAAAATAAACGTGCGAGGAAAAAAAAGTAGCTCCCGACGCGTTGGAACCTAAGCGCGAAACAACGAGAGCAAAAAGGACAAAAAACGAAGAGGAACCTACGAGTGGATAAAGACACAGTGGTGGAACAAATGGTGTGTGGCGTAGGACAATTTTTCACCGTAACGTGGAACTAATCGGCTCATTTGAAACCGGAAAGTCTCTCCGCCAAGTGAGATCATCATCATTCAAATGATCAATCATCAGAACCAATCCGTTTTTTGGACCTAGACGATTCGGTAAGACTCAACTAAAATTAAAAACTACAGCGCCCCTCCGAACATCTTAGCAATTTCCAAGCTTATCAACCAACCAACGCGATGATAAGACGATCCCAAGGCGCACTTTTGTTTCGGTGGCAAAAAAAAATAAAGAAATCTCATGTTCATCATCGTTTGATTTTTATCAAACGATTTCAAACGATATCAAATCTTTATATTTCTGTTTCATCTTTTAAAACTTTATTTTATTGTGTATTTTTTTATCTCTGTATGTTTTGTCCAGTTTGTTCACCTTGAAATGAAATAAAGCCAACGATAGCTTAATAATAAGGATAACACAACGGACGACGTTACCTTGAACGACGAGTTGCACTTTGGCTTCGTCCGAACCAAAAGAATTGGAAGCTACGCAAGAAAACACAGCGAAATCTCGTCGATCGACTCGAGCAATGACCAGCTCGGATCGAGTTCCGACAGGTGTCGTCGTCTCCTTGATGCTGATTCTAAAACGAAAAAGATAAACATCATCTTGAGATGAAAACGAAATGAGAAAGAAAAGTGGAGTGCTTTTCCTTCTCGTCCGTCTTTTTCTCTTAACGCTTGGGTGACGAAGAGAAACACTGACCTGGGATCAGCGGCCGAATCCAGTTTCATGCCCTTCTGCTTCCACGAAATGACAACGGGTGCATCCCCCCGGGCCTCGCACTCGACCAGCCCACTCTCCCACCGACGAGCGGTCGCGTTCCTCGACTTGTGCTCAAAGTAAGCGGGAACTAAAAATTAGATAGTGACAAAAAAATCAACACCATGAAAGTCAGACTTAGTCGACGAGGTCGATGATCGAATCTCAATACCGCGACACTCATTTCAACGAATCGTTGACTAGCCCACTGTTATCATCCAAAGATCATCTCCATGTCTCCTTTCGGATTCAGCAGCCTATTTCAGCCGATTTTCATTGTCAGCGCGAGCGAGAAACGAACGATGGCGTGTCGACAGAATCATTTCTTTCATAAGTCGCGCTTTTTCGATGACGCTGTAAACGCGAAACGATGACGGCCTTTGAAACTAAATAGGGGAGTAAGTTGGAACCGTTTCAAAAACGTCAAAGATGATTTACGTCGCGCGTTAGGTACGAACAGCGGCGGAGCTCTTTAAGCGGAGCTTTTATGAATGTCGTTGAAAATTCGTGTCAAAATACCCGCGCCGTTTTGTCTCCGTGTGTTTGGCTTCTCTTTTTTTTTTCCTCAAACGGTTTTCCCATTTCATTAACGACACAATGACACGCATAAAAACTCGAAGCAATCGTCACAACGACGACGACGAAAACGGATGAAAAGTATCGATTAGCGACGGCTCAACCGTTGGGAGCCGAGAATAAATTCCCCACCAACGATATTGCTCCGTGAAACCAGAAGAGAAAAAGCGACTGAAAAAAATACTAAGAAGGAAAATCTAAATTGAAAGTTAAAAGCATGCCAGCGTACGTGGATCGAAGAGTAGAAGAAGAACCGCTGAGTGCACCCATTCATACGTCGCCGACCCACGCGCGAAAGAAAAAATTTAGTGGAGTGAACGTAAGAAGAAAAAAAAACTGGGAAGTACATTTTCCAATATGAGAGAAGCCAAGGTGATGAAGGAGACACTGATGGGCCAACCTGGTCGTCGAGAAACGCTAATAAAAAGACTGGAAGAAGCAAAGCGAGAAAGGCGAGGAGGGGAAGGAAGAATCCTGCCAAACCGCGTGCCAGGGGTAAAAGCCCTGCCAAACCAAAAGCAGCTTCTTGCCACTGCTTCGTCATATCAAGGTTGAAGCGGTTTTTTACCACTGAAATTCAAAACACGGTCGCCGAGTTTGGCACAAAAAAAAACAAATTGACGAACGCAACATACACACGCGCAGAAGGCCATTAAAATCCCATTAAAATCCCAAAATGAAATGTTGACCGACACGCTTTCAACATGGAGCATTCCTCTATCAACCTTTTGTGTTAATTTTACGTATGGCAACATTAGCATTCTTTGGTTTAATTTATTCGAAGGCAAGCCCCTAAAGGTTACAACAGCATAACACGATATAAAATGGCTCAAACTTGCACTCAGCCTCGAGGTTGGAGTGGTTTGTTTATTATGATTACCGTTTTCTACTCGTATATTAGCGGGGTGTACAACAGTTAGAAACAAAGTAGCCACTACGGTATGGATAATTTGACGCAAGACTAAAGAGAATGTTGTTCGTCTCGTAAACAGTGAGACCACGGCATTCGATCGCCTCAAGCTGATCATGGGTTGCCGTGTCGACTTTCGCCATGTTGATCCAACTCCGATAGCCGTGAGTTGGCCATCGTACGTAAACAGTTTCCATTTTCCGCAGCCCTTACTGTAAAAGTGTTTTTCAGTTCGTTATGAACAAAGGCGTGGAGGTAAATGGTCACCGTTGGGGGCTCTCGATATTCCTCTGTTACCGATTCCACGCGAAGCCAAGTGAGCGGAAACCGAGTGAGCGCGGTGGACGTTAGCGATGTCATCGTCCACCTAACTTAATTTCCGACCCAATGAGAACCACCGCTAATTGTCGAGGAAGAGACATCTCGGCTTTCGCCGATTGCTATCGGTCGTTTCTCTCTCTCTCTCTTCCACCATCATTATCACCACCGACGATGACGACGACAACAACAGCAGCAATACCGGTGTTGGCTGTTGTTTCTTCACAAGTCATCGTGGAAAAGCGAACTGCAACGACCGGCTTTAAGCTTATTGAATTTCGCTCCCTTAACGCCATTAACGGCCAAAGTCGATTGTCGGCGCGCCCATCCGGAAGCTTAACAACGTTGCCGCCACTCTTTGGCAAGCCGCGACCTACATGGACGCCAGCTCTTTTCTCGGTGGGTGTTCCAATTCCAGTCGCGTCCGCCAAAAGTTCGGTGCTAAAACCGTCCATTTCCGCCATTCTCGTCCGCTCGGTGTCAAAGAGCACCCGCTCCAGTATTTTAAGCCCTAACAGTCAACTCGGAAAACTGAAGAGCAACAAGATGACTTACAGAAAACTGAAAGTTTCTGGTCATGATCAGGAATCAAATAAACTAGGCCTCTATACTTCTATCACAAATTTTCTTAAATGTCATAGTATTTTCACCATTAAGCAAATGAAAATTTACTACAGATTTATTGAAATTAGCATTGCTTTAAAAAATCCCTCTCATCCGTTGTCATTCATCCAAGACCTCATTAATCCCTCGCTCAGCAGCCGTGCCATCCATCAATTTAAGATTATCCTACGCAACACCATCCCAAATCACCAATTACAAAGATTTCCATATAATACCTTTCCACTATGGAATAATCTTCCATATTATATTCGTAAAATTTCATTTACATGTCACTCTCTTAATTGTTCAAAACGTTGTCATCATTTCAAGCGTCACCTCTTTAAACATGTCTTACTTAGCAAAAATTTTTAATTGTTTATGTTTTGATCTGCCTCGATTTCGTATTGTTGTTTTGTCTCTTTAAGGATGTATATACACAAATAAATAAATAACAAACTTCAAATACTGAGAAATTCAAATATTGAGAAATTATTTAGAATACTTGGGTTTTGTGTTTGTTTATTTATTTATTTTTATTTTTTCATAAAACGATTAGTAACAATCAAACATAACAAAAATACAAACAAAAAAACTCAAAATAAGATAACCAACTAATCGGTACGAAGCAGATGATTGTACAGGATTCTATTGAATATTTGTGTGTTTTTGTAAGTATATGTGTGTTTGGCTGCAAGTTTTCTGATTCTTAAGGAAAGATTGTTCCTATTTTCAAAGACGCAGTGAGGGTAGTTTTTATATTGAGTGATTATGTTTATTTTTTTATTGTTTATTGTAAAGTTTTCGTCCCGTAGGGACAAATACAGTTCAGATTCTATGTACCATACAACATGTGAATGAAAACCTTTTTTCAAAGTAAATACAAGTTTTTGTGCACTGAATTTCTGTGCACATGAAAAGAATTTTACGGACTCCGAACGGGAGAGAATTCCACGAATTAATACAAACAAAGAGAAAACGATTAAACTTATAATTAATTAATTCAGATGGTACACAAATAAGAAAGGAAAAGGAAATGGTACTATTTGGCGGGTGATATTTCCATCGACAACATATTCAATTCATTCAACACATGTAAAGGATGGTGTTTTAGACGAAATCCACGGCTAAGCTCGATCATACGATGATATAAAATCAAACGCGGAATATTAAGGAGGTGACGAGTACGCAAGAAAACAGAGATAAACTGACCAAGTCCAAAGAATTTCGGACTAGTCGATTATATTTATTTATATTACATTGTAAAACAAATCTGGAATTTTTTCAGCTGTATAGTCCTTGAATGCTCAATAAATAAATAAAAAAAAAAATTTATTTTATTTTATTTTATTTAAAAAACAGGGTTCGAACAGTTTAACTTTTTACTTACAAACAATAAACTCCCCCACCTCTTGTAACCCGATCTGATCTTTCTAAATTATAATCGTGATGGTTAATATAAGCATTATCTTGCTTCGAACTTTGGAATGAACTCCCCTACGAAACTCGCAAAACCATTTTTGACTGTTCAAATTTTAAATGCATTAT
>JAQIWH010005086.1:0-15406 GCA_034695005.1 Cryptops parisi
GAACTGTTTGAATGTTTGAACTCCATTTTCTCAAAACAGCCTTAGTGTCAGATAGAACCTTATTACTCTCAGGTCGCGATTTGGTCGCAGCCTCTCTAATGTCACCTGGTGCGATTCCCCCCCCTCACACATACATTGAATGTTCCGATGCGAGTTGACGAATTAACATTTCATACTTGCAAACAAAGTCAGTATACATACCCTAATTTACTGTCGTTATAAAGGTGCAACAAAACTCATAACTAAAACTTACACATTCCAAAAATATACCTCGCCAACCACCATCACAACATTCGACAGTGTTAGTGGACCCAATGTTGAACAACCTACAACAATTGAACAAAGCCGAAAACTAGTTTCTTTATTCAATTTTTCACCATCAACTCTGGAGGAGAACTAGATTAATATTAAACAAGTTTTTTGACTTTTGTATGCTTTGACAAGTTTAAAATGTCGTGATTCGATTTATGACGATTTTGGATTTTTGATATCCAATATTTTTGATAATTTATTGAAGCGACTAAAAAAAATATTAAACTTTAGTGAGATGAAGACAGTATTCACTGCATTAATTAATCCAGTCACCCTGTTCCTTGTTGAAATCTGGAGTGACACACATAATTACAATAGAAATAAAATGAGAGTCAGTTACAATAGGTGCCTTCGTATTGCCTTCTCTCTATCGAAACACCAATCTGTTACCCGATTTTGCCAGAAACATAAAATTTCCACCATTAACACATTAATAATAATTGGGTGTGTTAAGGCTTTAGCCTCTGCCATAAGATATCCAAAACATCCCTATTATGAAATAAAACAATATTTAATAATTGATGACAACACCCGAAAAACTAGACATCTAAAATTTGAAATCAATGATGATGTTCCCTCTTATAAAAAAAGAAAGTTTTCTTACAAAATTACACACTAACACACATATGGAACAACATCCCGTATGGCATTAGAAGTGCCATTTTCTCTTGTACTTATCATGAATGTATTATGAACTGTAAACACTTTTCAAACAAAATTACCCAGTATTTTATAGAGGAACAGTCATCTTAATTGTTCCTTTTTATGTAACCATTTTATAATTGTTTATAATTTGTTTTTTTAATTTTCAGTATTTTTTACTGTCACACACTGTTTGTCTCTTAAAATTCCATGTTTGTTGTTTTGTATTTTTTATCTTTCCTTCCGGATGCTGCCAATGAATAATAATAAAATAATATGGCTGTGGTGCCCCTTGTAACCCACCGTTCTTGTCGGGTATACCTAAATACTGTATTCTAATTGTACGTGAATGTAAATGTACCAGTTTATTTGATTGCTTCTTTTATCTACTGCAACAAATTGCCATTTGAGGAGGGGGGGGGGGGTAATAATGTTATCAACTATCATTGATATTTGAAAATACAACATATTTGAAAATGATAAAAGTAATCATGAAAACCTTATGCTCATCATGCTTGAAAATTTAAAATCAAATTAAAGAGAACTCATAAAATTGTTAACAAAAATTGGAATAAGAGCACAATTCATGCTTTTTCATCCAGGAAAACTTACCCGACTTCTTTCGTGATCTCCGACCCAATCCATTTTTCTTAAATGTCACTGCTAAGTAACAATCACATGCGAGGAAACAGTACGTGCAAATATGAGGGGGGAAAACAAAAAAAAAACCTCTTTAAGTTTAAAACGTTTACATGCTATTTTGGAGAACAATCACACAGATTTGTGCTAGCACACAATCCAATCGTCCAAATTGTACAGTAACCTGTACAACTCCACCATTCAACATTCTTACCTGTAGATGCTGGAGTATAAGCTTGAGAACAATCATTTTGGATGCCATCAGGACTAGATTAGAGGGTAAATGCACATTATGATTAGTTAAATCATATTAGCAATGAGTTCAACAAGAGCTAATTCTACATATGATATTATAGCTTAATGCTCATGTATGTTATCTATTATGTTAATTGATGAATATGTTCAAAATGATTATCTGAAACTTTGTACCTTTCACTAAAGCGTTTTACATACAATTAAGTAAAAAATTTTGATATACTAGTAGGTAGAAAACTACCTATTAGTAGGTTAAAAATTTCCATATACTCTACATAAATTTCTAATTGTGAGAGTTTTGAGCATTGATAAACTCATATTTTTGCACTATTTGAGCTTTTCCACAAAAATAGAAAATTTTGTCCCAAAATACTATACTGGTATGACAGAATCATCTAGTGTTCTAAACTATCAGTTTGTTCTAGCCTAACAGTAGATCATCAAAACATAGACCAAGAGTCCTATTACTAAGCATTGTACTCATAAGTACAATGACTACAATTGAAAACTATTTTCCTATGACTTAGAAGCTGGTTTTTAAAGTTGGATATACTTTTTTATGTTAATGACTTACTTTTGCCTTTCTTCCATGTGAAGATTCTTTTTGCCTGCAAAGTTAGAGACTGTATTTATATAATCTAACAATTATTATCAGTTTTTAAGCTTGGAGTCAAGAGTGAAGAGCGGTGCGAAGAAAAGCTACAAAGAGATAGCGTCGAATAATCAAAGTGAAATGATAGATCAGAAGTATAAAATTAGTAGTCATTTATTAAAGAGAAACAAACTCCAACTCGTGAAATTTGTAATATCATGCACCATGGAAATTGTTTGAAACACCCAGGTGGCGTACAAGCAAGTCAAACAAAAACTAAAGAAATCGTGCAAGTTAAAGGATAGATAAAACAGTTCACGTAGAATAGAGCGTTGACTCGATTAACTTTTTACCCTGTGCGGCTGCTCGTCTCCTCATAAAGCAAAGGATGGTGATGACGACGACGAAAACCAAGAACGATAGAAGAACTCCAGCAATAACGGCTGCAGTGACAAACACAGCTTTGTTTTCAGCTAACTTCTCTAACCATCCACCTTCGCCTGCAAATGCAAATCACGGGTTATCATTGACAGATCAAAATTTAAAGATTATCTCTGACTAATCATACTTCATAGAAAACTAACTTGTTACTGTAATTGTACAGGGATCCTCCCCACCCAATTCGTTTCTAACGGAACACGAATATTCACCAAATAGATCATCGGTTTCATGAAACCGAATTTCGCTGACGAGTGCACTGATTTGGTTGTCCTCTATGCTCTTATTATCTTTGTGCCATTCAAAGGTAACATTTCTGGGATTGGCCGATGCTTTGCATCTCAGCACAACCATACCATCCAACCGGGCTACTTTGGTAAGTTCGCATTCAGCCTTATCTGTAATGCAACAAAACACCATTTCATTGTTTGTAAATTTCATCAATTTCATTGTTTGTAATTATAAATAAGATGATACTGGTAGTATTTAGTACTTCTAACGTTTCAAATTATCTTGTGGGAAATTTAGTAAAATGTGCACATAGAAAGCATTTACTTACATATTACATTCAGTCGTAAAGATTTGCTTATATTGCCATGAAGGTTGGAGGCCACGCACGTGTAGAGTCCAGCTTTGTCTTTGGTAATTGTGTTTTTCTCTAGCAATTTGCTTATATCCAGTATAGCATCGCCACCAACAGTTTCATCGTCATCGTCATCAATAACAACACCACGGTTATTGTCATCATGATTGTTTTTCTCATCACTTTCACTATTTCCATTGTCATCGTCATCATTATCTTTGTCATCACCGTTGCCATTACCGTTGTCATCACCGTTGTCACCATCATCATCATCGTCGTCGTCGTCGTCGTCGTCGTCATCATCGTCATCGTCAGGTTCGTGAATCCAAATATATTTGGGAACAGGAAAACCTACGGCATCACACCCTACTTCTAATTCAGTTACTATTTCACCATTCATCCTTGTGATTAATTCTTGTGTAAGTTCAATATCTTCGGGAGGATCTAAAAAAATAAAAATAAAAACCTCGATTGAATGAATGAAAATTGAATGTTAAAATGCTGAAAAAATTGAATGCTGAATGTTGAAAAAATAACCCAACATCAACTTGTTGAATGTCAGAAATAATGCCTGAACGTTTTTAAGCATATTCAGCAGAATACTCACATTCAACTCTAAAAGAAGTTGTACTAGACACACTTCCTCCTACAAAGTTTTTTGAAGATCGACAAGTATAATTAGCATCGTCCTCATCTCGTTCCAACTGGCCATCAAGACTCCAATAAAGTGTGCTGACCACCGAGGCAAGATGGTTGTTAGCATAGTCAATAGGTAATATACTAGTTTTGACGTCATATGGATCATTTGGATGGATGGGACTTCCATCCTTGTACCAAGCAATAGAACATTCTGGAAAACACTCGACATGACAGCTTAAGCTCACATTGCTCGTGTTCACAAGAACACCATAAACTTCGGGCAATGGCTGAATGAATGTTGGCGCAGCTGAAAACCAAAATTCAAATGTTCAGAATTATGATAAGTATTATTTAATAAAATACAAAATATAACATTTTGAGCAAATGACGTACCAGAAATATCCACTTCAGCAGTAGCTTGAGGGCCTTCGCCAACTTCATTTACTGCTGCACATGTGAAGTTAGACAGCGTCCTCAGCGTTACAGGCTCGATAAAGTATTCTTTCTTCGTTACATCAACAAGAAGCATTTCATTTCTGTACCAACTGAAATGAAAACAAAAAGCAAAACATTCACACCATTTCAACAAATTAACTTTGTTTTGTTTTTAAGTGTCTATTGGTGTTTAAGAAGTTTCTCATTGACTGAATTCTAACAATGGCCAATGTTACTATTCAAAGTGATCATAACTTGGTAATTCATAAATGGGCCTATATTTAACTATTTGTGAGAACTATTTCTTTTATACGTAGAGATAGAATGGAAACTTGAAACTTCCTTGTTGTTGCAATGTATGCTATTAGTTGAATCCGCCACATCATTATACCCGCTGATAGTTTCTGTCAAGGTTTCCATCACAATCCACCATCTGGTGGTTTTCTCTCATAGTCCATTAACACCAAGCAGGTCAGCTGACAACAACACAAGAAGTCTGGTGTGCTGCTTTTGTATTGATTGTACTGTTCATTGCTGGTCACAGAATACCACACTTTTGTTTTACTGTAGTTCCTTCATTATCATGGACAACTACCTTTAGCCAAGCTTAAAACTAAATCTTAACAAAACTAGTACCTAGTTTTTCACAAACTTGAAACAAATGTTGAAGCAACCTGAAAAAACACCTACCACCAAAGTAGCTGGTTGGCTACTTCTTCATTTGAAATGGATGGCCGTGCTTCTTGAGTTAAATTGGAATGGGGAACATCAATTCCCAAGTTAACATTTTCCCATCTTACCCCTCCTAGCATTCTCTACGTTTGACAGACTATCATTTATCAAATGAAGAAATGAAAATGCAGACTAGATGAAACATAAAAAAATTTAGTGGGTTCTAGATACATCCGCAAACGTAAAGAACATATCTGAAGGCAAGACCCACTGAATCGGACAGTAAAGTTCATGTATCATCAGTTTGATGATAACTAGCATAAGCTATAAAATTGATATATGTGAAAACCACACTTAAAAAGATTCTGTATATGAAAAGTAACTTGATCAATATACAGTAACCCCCTCCAACCTTACGCGGTTGGGTTGTCGTTATTTCAGTAAAAACCTTTATTCTATGCCAATTCAGAATAAAGTCTTATTCTGCACATACAAATACAAGACACATTTGTAAGACACATACAAAGTCTTATCTTACGCTACGCGTTAAATTTCCTGCACTGTAATATATTATGTTCAGGCTAAGGTTATAAATTGTTTCTATTCAATATATTTAATGTTTATCAGACATATTGATACGTATATACCCTTGTAATTACAAGAATGTATACATATTAACAAATGTTTTTAGTTATCAACATAAGTTAACAATATTAACAAATGTTGATAACTGTTTAGGGTCTGTTTTCATCACTGTTTAGTTGATTTTAATAGTGTTTCGACCCTTAGACACACATTAATTTAATTTGTATTAATTCTCATGAGAAATAAATTTTCGTTTAACGTTCACTGTAACGTTGAAAATTGATGTATTGTGGATAGCTTAAATAAAAAAAGGTACGTCAATCATTGCACCACTTAATTTTACCTGTATGTCTCAGCAGCAGGTTGCCCTAGATCATCTACGTGACAATTGAGTTTCACAGAAGATCCTTTGACTACAGGCCTCATGTATTTTATCTCAGGAACACCTGGAGAATCTATAAAGAAAACAGGTAGACAATAAAGAAAAAAAATCCTTTTTCTTGAATATGTAAGTATTAAAAAGACGCAATCTTTTTTTGACAAATTTAAACCAATACCAATTTAAATACTAGTTACCAATTCTATTACCAATTTTATGTCTACTAATGCAATCCATCAGTTTATCTAATTCGAATCATGTTTACAAATTATTGCATGAACAGCCCATAAGACTTGATCAAGGTAGAGCCACATAAAATTGTAGCCAGTACAAGACTCGAGCCATGTTAATTCCATCTGCACCTGTCAGCAAATGCTGTTAGCAGGTGATGGACGAGCGTTTTCACATTATATCTGAGTCACGCATTACGGCCATTATGATCAGTGTTGAGCCAACTGTGAGCAAGCAGCCCACTCCGTGACGACGACAGATCCTTTGCACTGGTTTAAGCCATCAAATGAGTTGATCGTTAATGGATGAATTATTTTCAGATAACAGGGGGTGTAATAACATCTCGGATTCACAAGCAGAATGCGTGATGAAATGTCGTCTTTTTTGTGAAACATTTAGAAATGTATGCATAAAGCATGTTAAATATTAGTGTATAAGTCATAAAGTGGCATGTTATGTGTAAAGGTTCAATGTTTATGCCACATAACAAAAAATTAATTTCATTGTGAATTACAGATCATTCAAATGTGTAAACATTGTATACAGATTAGTGATTTCAAATCTGAAACCTGAAATATTGATCCAATTTGGATAAGTGATTTATCTAGATTACTGGTTGTTTGGTGTTTAAAGAATTAACATATAATGTTTAAAAAAATAAAATATAGAATTAACATCTAATCTAATCGCTTAACATCTTTCCATCCCTGTAAATTACCATGTAAATTTTGACTTAATTTCAGAATACTGTTGTTTCGATATTACTGAGTTGGAAATCTGAGAGGATTATTCATCTGTAATCTAATATACAGTACGTGTATCTTGCGCGGGCTCTAATAAACCATGACTTTAACGCTATCTAGCAAGAGTTTAACACAAGTCAAAGTCGTAAACATGGACTCCTTGACCCAATGTTGACATAGGTGAAAGACATGAACGTAAACGACTTACATTTGACCAGAAATTCTTTGCGTTTGGATTCTCTTCCCCAGCCTACAACATTTCGTCCAGCGCAACTGTAATTGCCAGTCTCGTCTCGGTCGACATTGTAAAGAACGAGTTCATCATCATCAGTTTCTTCGAATTTAATGCCGTTCTTCAGCCACAAGTACTGAAACGCACTATGGGGATTAGCAGTCAACAATATGCAAGACAACGTTACATTCATCTCATCCCCGTCCAGAACGAATTCTGGATCCAATCCAATTTCCATCACAGGAGGATCTAGGCCAAACAACAAAAATTAAGTTGTTATAAAAAAAAAACACTTGTTGAATTTACTCTTTAGAAGAATAAATAAAAGTTACTCACAATACACGTCTAAAGTCACAGCATTCGAACTTCCAATTCCAACTTCATTGACGACCTGGCATGTGTAAAATCCTTTGTCCACGTGCAAAACGTGTTTTATGAGCAGACTGGGAAATTTGTCATCATCCGTATCATCTTTATCGCCATCTTCGTCGCTGGTTACGTCTCTGTCATCTCCTTCGCTAACGTCTTTATCATCTTCGAAAAACTCGCCGGAAATCATCTCGATTCTTTCACCCGTGTCATATTCATCGTTGTCGTCGTCGTCGTCGCTCTCATCACTGTCGTCATCATTGTTTTTTAATGTTTTTGCTCCTTCAGGCTCTTCGCTATCCTCTCCACCCAAGTTGATCTTTACTGCATTTCTATACCAGATGATCTTGCTCAAGTTCATAGGGTTGGCATTGTAACGACAATGGAGTTCCAAAGAACCAGAATAATTAACAGTCAGAGTACCTTCAGGAACAATGGATACACGAGGAGCATCTGCAAACATAAAATACAATTTCAAATTAAAACTCCAAAGTGAAATTTAAAAAAAATTATACAAAATGAATTTGTACGAAAGTAACATTTTAAACGTGTACTGTAGACCTATTGCTACGTGAAAATGCTTTAAATCTTCCAGGCCTATGCGAAAAGCAAAATGTAATAAAACTCAACATTTTTATTTATGGAAAGAGAAAAAAAAATTACCAAGAAAATGAACTCTTAAAATTAATAATTCCTGACAGTTTTATTAAAATTGCGATGGCCGAGAATACAATAAATGGTCCGTCTCGCGTGTGTTTACATTTAAAACGTACCGGTATTTAATAACGAGAGAAATAGTTTCTGTTGGGCTGACTAATTTCACAAATACCGCTTGTAAAAGAGTCTACCAAAAGTGATAAAAAAAATAAATATATACCGTGCAAAAGAAGTTCAACTTTCAGACGGTCAATTAATGAGGCATTAAAATTCCTTCCCATTCTCAGAAAGAATGAAACTAAACATGAAACCACTGAAACCTCGTTTATAGAAAAAAAACACCTTGATAAATATCCATTAAGCTTGAGATAGCAAAGAAGTTTCAAGATAAACTTTGCGTGAATCACTAGAATACCAGTAAAGCACTTCATTTGAATGGCTGTTAACAAACTTTGGTATAATTAACCATAAACTATAAAATATACAATTTAAATGAGTTATTTAAAAAAGTATAATATACAATTTTTGAATGAATCAAATTACAATAACGCACTTCAGTTGAATGGCAGTGTACACGAAAATCGATTCATTCATTCATTCATCATTATAAAAAATTGAAGTCATTTAGTAGTAATTTAGACATTCAAAGATCATTTAATATAATCTTTAATATATTTCCTGAAAATATAGAAATCTTTTTGCAAAACTGTAATTATAGGCTACTATACAGTTAATAATCCTGCATTCGTGTTTTACAACTTACCACATTCTTATGGGCTCGTATATACGCGTACAGCAGCTTCCCATTTTTTTCTATTAAACTCAAAAGTCTAAAAAAGTTATGCAGGGTTATAGTTACACAATGAGATCTAAACATTTAAAAAGTTCATTATTTTTCATATCAGTTTATACAAATGTAACTATTAGTGGAACCAAAGCATATAGGCCTACTCATGAAGTTTATGTGCAAATTTTGTTGTGCGTGTCAAATCTGTTTTGGCGCTGCAGTCAGTCATCTTACAAAATGGCGACTCAGCGACCAAGCACTGGCGATGGTTGGTGAATGAGAAACACGTGTTCTGTTTTCGTTCATTTTTGTTCGAAAAATTTTAAGCTATGAAAACATCTTAAATATGAGGAATTGTCACTCTAATTTGAAAATTTCAAACGTTTCTGACAATTTTCGACATACTGCAGAAAAACATGGCGTAAGTTAGGCTACCACCTAGACATTCTTTGCACCACCAGAGGCGCCCTTGTAGAGGTGTACTAACGTCATATTTTTTACGAACCTCCAGTATGTTTATTACCATGTTCATATTTAGTTATGGTTATATAGATATTTTACTTCAAACTGTGTGTGATTGAAATGTTTACATTTCATTGTAGAACCCTGTATTTTTAAATTATTTCAAAACTTTTTATATACCTAGCCAATATCACAATTTGGATGTCTTTTTTTTTAAATTTGAGAGCTATACGTACAGAATTTCTATTCACCAAGAAAACCACTAGCGTTTAAAAGGCTTTCACTAAACTGGAAATTTAATAAAATTCACGAATGAAACTGGCTCGTCGACAACTTAAATTGATTAGTTTTACATCAACGTCTACTGATACTTTGTAAAAAGCTTGGTAAAATAGGTTCTGCGAACACTTCAAGAACACGTAATGCAGAACACATCACAATATTAATACCTCTTTTCAGTTTATAATTTCAATAAGATTGACACATTTTATCATTTTTTTTGTTGGCATTTTCCTTTCCTATACTATTTCCAACTAATTGAAAGAAACTCTCAGTAGAAACAACGGCAATGTCCAATATCTCGTCACGCTCCAAAAAATGCACGACAAAAGAAGGGTTTAAAAAAAAACAGTTCCAGATCACTTAAATCCTTCGTGTCAATTTAAATTCGTTCCTTAATCAGATTTATTTCGTTCCTCTTTCAGGATCATTGCATTCCTCCATCACATTTCGAGATAGTCTCCCCTTCTACCCCTCCTTCATTCTAAGTCCCCCAGCTTTTTTTTTCTTTTTACGACTCGTCACGACCCACAGAACCCTATCATTTGGACTCCCCATCGTCACTTCACACACACACACAGTGCACCCTTTTCCTCTATTTTTTATCCACATTCGAGTCATCCAATGCACGCTTTATTTTTTTTATATATACTTTTTTTTTTACTTCAGTTGACTTGTCTCGAATCATTTTCTTTATATTACTTCTTTTACTATGGGAACTTCATGCTACGTGCTCACTTTGGGGATGAAATTCACCACATTCATTAATGAAAGAAAAAAATACACAACTGCTAAGTGTGCCGTGACGTTTGGCACCAGGGACACTATCGATCGTCCCCAAACTAGCTTTAATGATTACTTTTTTTTAATGTTAAATAAGTATATATAGCAAAAGTATATTTAGGCAACTAAAGCTTTATTATTCTCGTGTCTTATCGCCAGTGCCCCATGACTTTCTTACGCTCAAAAACACTTGCTATGTATTTTTATACACTAATGAAAATACCTTTTGTGTTCCTCACCACACAAAAAGTCAAAAGAAAGAAAGGAATACGATGGTTTGTGGAACTCCAAGTTTTCATTGAAAAGTTTTCCCTTAAGGCAGTTACATTAACGAAAACCCTTCACTGCATATGGAATCTTTTTACGGCTTCGAATTCAAAACACAAGGTTGAGCTTGCACATACACAAACACACTTCAATAACGGTTCTGCTGGTTTTATTCGCTCGCCTCACTTGTTTCAGTCTCTTGTAGATGTATGAAAACAAAAAAAAATGTATGAAAACTAAAGATTAGGGTGATGTTGCGTTACGATCCGTGGTCGCAAGGTCTACCATAAAAGCTAAACCAAAGAGTCACAACACGTGCAAGTTGCGAATCATTGTATATCATCAAGAGAAGAAAACGCGGGTTCTGGTTGCCACTTGTCGATGATGACTTTAGCACTCAACACAGGTCGTTTATTTTGCTTTTGCTTCGCCCGAATGGCGAGACCCCAACTTTCACATTTTTCCATTCCAAAATTGAATGCCCTCCAATGCAAAACGACCAGCGCTTAATAGAATGTCAACGCGCTTGCTTAACATTTTTTTCTTCCTTCCTCTAAACACGTTGCTTTATTAAAATTCAAAAATGAAACAAAAAAAAATAAATACAAGCAAAAAAAAACAAAAAAACAAAAAACAAAACCGAACCTTCGACCATCAACTTTTCTCGTTTGCAAGCTACAATGTGTACAAAACGCCAGATGGGAAAATATAAATAAAGGGTTGTTTTTTTTTCGATGTGAAACAAACCGAATGAATGACACGAGGTTGACCAACATAATGACAAAACACGAGAACAAATTTGAAAACATATTTCAATTTACACTTGCGTGTTCAATTTTACTGTACCCATATTAAAAATTTGTGTAGCAGTTAAAGCAGCCATGCTATTCAAATCATATATCTTTTTTTTTTATATGAAAACGTTATTTATTTAAAAATAAATCTTATTGAAATTATGATGATTTTGTGTTTAGAGATTCAGAGAATTAAAATGTCAAGTAAAACTTTTGTCAAACCCAATAGTTTGGGTACGGTATATTATAAGTTACATAAATGTCAATACTGTAATTTTAAATTACAATCGACAATGAATCATGGACAATTACAATGGGCGTACATTGTGAAAACAATTCCGTGCTCGATTAGTTCTTGCACAATATTATGTACAGGAAGTCCTAAAAAATTCAGTATGAACACCAAACGTTGATTGAGAATCAACTATCAAAACTCCCAATATATTAATTTAATCTTTTTGTTGTTCTATAAAATCATATTTGTTTGGTTTTATAGAGATCAATTGCATCATCCTATTGTTATCACCATCAACGCAATTTAGAAATAGCATCCTTAATCAAACGTCTGCAATATTGTACTCGAATTTTGGAAACAATAAGACTAAATAATTTGTCGTCTACATAATACAAGATGGAATTTAATAGAAGATCAAAGAGAGTATTTGCCACAACGGAGTACAACAGGGAAGCCTATCGGAATACCTGAGTGATCCCATTATTGGAAGGAATGCGAAATTTGTAAAAATCTTATTTTTAAATTGTCTATCAATAATACGGATATATAAGTGTTTATATGACATACTTATACTATACACATAATTGATACGCATATGATATGTGTATCAATGCTTCTATTATAAACCTGAACATGAAAAAACTTTGACCATGTTTAAAATAAAAAGTTTTAAAAGTTATTTATCAAAATAAAGAAGGCCGCCTGACATGATGTTCAACAATAACACGCAATTTTTGTTAGTCAAGTCCAGCAATTTTGTAAACAATTGTGACATTAGTTTCTTGCCAACCAATAAAAACTGGATGGCAAGAAACTGACGTCACAAGTTGCTCCACTTGCCTTCAAAAATTTGCCCATTTCTTGCGTGTGACAGGTGGTCATAAAAGTTGAAATGTACATTTTTATATTAATAACTGAAGAACATGGAATAACTCAACTACGCAAGCAATATACACTATTTGCAGTCAATGGTGTTAATTTCCGTACAACATTTTTAGACTTTAATGCTAGTAACCATTAAAAACGTATAATCAATAAATCTTTAGGTCACTAAGTATAGAGCTTAACTTACATTATCTTATACTATATGTCTTCTATTTTTTATTAACTAGATTTCGTCATGGATAAGTGCACCAATGAAAAAAAAAACCTTGGAAGATCGAAACCTGAATGGCTTCCGGTTTACGTGACGGCAACAGCAGTAAGAGCAAGCAAGTTTTGCAACAAGACAGCAGAATCAATTGGAAAAGAGCGAAATCAGCTTTTGGCAGCTTGAACGCCAACGACATAAACGAGGCAGAACGAGGCAGATAGCTTTCTTTTCTCCAAAGACTCAGAGACAAATGTGGGGATTGGGCGTCGTCAGGAGCGCGTGACGATAGCCTCGTATATTCATGGGTAAACGGAGGCAACTAGGTAGTACTGGGTGGAATCTTATCAACTTCGTCCATCAAACTGTTGGTTTACAAAAAAAAATACAAAAAAAAACAAGCAAAAAAAAAAATAAACAACAAACAAACTGAGAAGGATTGCAGAAAATCCGAACTGGGAATAAGATACTTAACCTTTTTCTCCCCCACCCCCTATCCCCTTCCTCCTCTTTTTTTTTCTTTTTTCTTACCCCCAGTGAGGTCAGTGGCTTCATAGAAAATTTAGACAGTTTGATAAATTATTAATATAAGAAGCATGCAACGTGCATTTAACGTCAAACCATCATTGACGTTAAACTCGATATCTCGTATTAAAGTACAGCTAAAACAACGTAATCGGCTTAGTTCAGCAAAAAAATATACTATGATGTATAGATATAAAAAAAGTAACACAAAAACCAATACACGAATCACTCTCGTCTTTCACTTAAACAAGTTAAGATAATCGCGAGCTAAAACGACTTGAATCGATATAAGGATATTCTTTTTTAGAAATTACATCAACTTTGATGCTTTTGTTAAAAAAAAATGAAAGAATGAGTTAATCAGATTATAGGTTTATAAATAAATCAATAGCACTAAAAAAATGTTCGGTGTTAATAAATAGTAAAAGAAAAACAAACTTTATTTCTTTTTTAAAAAAAATATCAACTTTTTTTATCTTTGTTTTTTCTTATTGCTACTGATAAAAAAACGAAGTATGGTTCGCATCGCTATTTATCCCATTTCGGTACAACTTATTTCGCCTTATCTACCAATAGTACCTTTAGGTAAGATAGGTTCGAAGTTGGCGACTACGTGTGGAGAAACTGGAATTGCTACATCGACTGACAGATCACAAGATCATGTAGATAAATCACAGGTGAGATGGCTTAAGGGCTTCGAGTCTAAGAGCCGTACTAAAGCGATAACCATACTGTTATCTGTAGTTAATTATGAGAGAAGAAGATGGAAGACAAATAGTTCAATGGATTGCTGCTAAGTTTCAAACGTTGAAAAACGAGGCCAGTAATAAGACCTACTGGGTAATAAATATTTACACGATATTTTAGACACAACATATACACAACAAAAATATATTTGAACACAGTGTTTATATTAAGCTGAGTATTCTGTCACTTCACCTTAAGATTTATAAGACGTGTCAAATTAGGTTGTCGTAAATCGTTTCTACTAAGGGGGGCTGCACGTTTCAAGTGACATTTACGCCTTAGAGCTAGTTGTTTAAATGGTTGTTGTCGTGCTCTTTGAATAATATATCAGTCACTTAGGTTGATCAAACTATTGCCTCATGGTCGTATCAACAACACTTCAAACAGCCAGCTGGAGAGCAGCTGCAAAGTAAGACAAAACAGGTAAACAACCTCGAAACGAATGACTTTCCCCAATTAAAGAAAAACGGATCAACAAGCGAGCAAATCACCTCGCAACACAGCATCCCCGACTTCACTCACGTCAACAACAAATCCTCTATACAAACACATATAGTGTATACACCAAGCAAAACACACACTGCAAAAAAAAACTAAAAAAAAAAGAAAAAATGAAACGACTAAAAGGCATCAACTTCTTCATAGACTTCAACCATTCAAAAATAGAAAAAAAGGAGAGGGAGAGACAGAAAGGGAGTAAGGGTAAAATGTCGAAAGACCGACGTTTGACGGCAGTTGGCACACCCAACGGTCCCTGAGAGAATGGTGCGAGACGTCCATAAATCTCCCTACCGCCCCCATTTGCCTCCATTGCCAAGGAAAAGCGAGGACTTTCCTCTTGCCCGTGCAGGTGGCACGCGCATCCAGCAACCGAACGCGAAGAGGTGATAAATGCTAATAATTCACAGCGGTCGGGAAAAAAAATGGTAGCAGAGCTGGTTTGTTTTTTTTTACTTTTACTTTCTCCGACTTTTCTGCCTCCCCCTCTTTTTATCCCACCCACGCATGCACCAAACTCAATGGTCTGAATCGTA
>JAQIWH010005087.1:0-15404 GCA_034695005.1 Cryptops parisi
AGTAAGACTATGTTTTCGATTTTTTCCACTTCTACGCGTTTTCTCATGTCCAATTCAGAAGCTGCAGTTGATTTCTATGTGATGAAGAAAACGAAGGGAATGGAAAAAAAGGAGGAAGAAAAGAGATAAGAGGAGGGAAAGAATCCCAAGAATAACACAAGATGGTGGGAAAAAAAAATAACAGTGAGACGTAGTAAAGGAAGAGAAAAAAAAAACAGGAACTGGAAGGGTTAAAAGAAAAGTCCTAAGAACTTCCAATCTTTCGCATGGAAATTCTTCTTTTCCGATTTCATTATAAAACCTTAGGAATTGGAAATTCGAACGTGAACGACGGTATGTAAAGAATGTATGATAAATGTATTTTCTTATGAAGGACTATGCGTATATATATATATTGCAGAGAGACATTTCTATGTGAACTTATACAAACTGCTGACTTAATACTAAATAAAATGCTGTCAAAGTTGAGTTTTGCAGTTTTCATCAGGTGAGTTTTTGACAATGGTTTCTTCGATGAACGGACAAACAACAAGACGAAAGACGACCACTGCTATCAAGATTTATTGGCGTTATAATAGGAAGAAAGCGAAAAAGCCAAAAGGTGATCCAAAATGATTGCTTTAGGACTTTTGGAAAAGAACAATATTATGTGGCACGTCCATACGTGTGGTTCGTGAACAGACGACAAGGTCGTACACCAACATTTTACAACGTCAAGAACGTGACTTTCCGGAAAAGTTTTAAAGCAGATGGAACCAAAAACAACCTTTTGTTCTTAACCTTGTCAGAGATTTTCACAGATTTACTAAAATTTTAACAGTTTTGTAAGACTTTACACAGATATGAATTGGTAATTTCACTCACGTAATACACGAAATGAACTAAAAATAATTTGAATCATAATCTTAAATTATCAATTTTTTTTGTGATTAATTGTAATTTCATAAATGTCAACTGGCGATAAATTAGGAAAGTTATATTTTTTTAATAATCGATTAATATAATTGGATATTTTTTTACTCGAATAATTTTGCATTTTGAAATTACATTCAGAAAATGTGAAAAGAAAAAGACCCAGTCAACATTCATTCAGAAAGATGAATGGAAGAATTTCAATGAGAGAACGAAATGATAATATAAATCATTTCTTGCTTAGAATCAAATTAGCGATGATTCATTTCCCTCAAATTCGAATTTTAACACCAAATTTAAATTTATTCACAAAAAAATCAATATCAATAATGCATTAACTTCATTCTTAAAGCCTCGTGACACGTAATTTTTTGTATAGCAAGTGGAGCAATTTGGGGGACAACTGTGACGTCAGCTTCTTGCCAACCAGTTTTCATTCACTGGTTGGAAACAAAGTTGACGTCAATTTTTTTTTCACAAATTGCTCATTGGTTTGATTGAGAACGATGCTGACGTCACGGTATTTCACGAATCGCTCAGCTTGTTTCATCCAAAATTGCGTGTATATAAACAAGCGGCTTTTAGATCTTATTTTAAACTCGATATTCCAAATTTAGACGTATGTGAATTGAGTTTTTTTTGGTTGAATCAAGGTTACATTCCAAGGTTATGTACTTAAATATCTCTGTAAATACTTTTTGTTCAAATAATATAAACCTACGTTGGCTTTTTCTATCTAAAAAATAAATGTGTGCAGTTAACCCCAATTCAATGTTGGAGTCTATCCAACAAAACATTTTTTGCCGAAAAAAAAAGTTCAGCTACCGTAAGCCAAATGTTACTAATGTCATGCTTTTAATTGCTAAAAAAAAATATACTTGGAAAAACGAATGACTTTTTCATTACAAAAAATGTCATTGTCGCAACAACAGTTTTTTTTATGATCTCTGTAATGTGGAAAGTAACAATTCAGAGATCTCTTCAATGACTTCTTGGAATGTCCTGCATTCTTAACGATAGTTTATGAAACCATTTTATATAATCTAAAAATATTTTATGTAATATAAAATAATACATGATCCCCAGGATACCACTAGTATCTCATTTCAATTTATGTGTATGTATTAAATTTTAAGATCCAGTATAGTACCTTGCGATATTAAAAAACCGCTTCCAGGAAATTATATATTAATCTAAAACATAAGTCAGAGTTTTTGTAATATTTAAGAGGAACACGCATAACTTTTGGAATAGGCAAATTTCACAACACGTAGCTTCATAACCTGTTGTATTGTACGTCAAGATGACTTTAAACCAAAATTTAAGAGGCTGAACTTTTATTTGCTTTTAAAACGAGAACGTAGTTTGTTTACAACTTCGACCTGAACTGAATACAAAGCCAAGATTATTCGAATCTTCTTTAAAAAAAAACAACAAAAAATTCAAGTAGAACTGACGCAAAACTAAACTCCTCAGAACTTCAAACATTTACTTATGTTTCGTTTTTGAACTTAATTAAATAACAGTTGGGTGGAATAACGGCGTAACTAAAAAAAAATGTAGTTTTGAGAAAATGACAAAAACTTCTGGCACCTTCAAATTTAAGATTGAAAAAAAAATTCTTGTCAACTATATTCATAGAAGAAAAATAAACCGGTTTTACAAAAAAAAATTGGTTAACTTTAGTTGTCAGGCCTTAAGTTACAGGGTGATTTAAAAAACGCAATTACGCCGTTTTTCCAAAGATCGGTACGTTTTCTATTGCTTTTGAAGAGAAGCAAGCGAATGAAACAACCAGGAAGTGAAGAAAGAAATGACAAAAATTTCATATTTACAATAGTCGCCTTTCCTATTCTTGCTCCAAAAATATGCTCGAAACCGCAAAATCATACGCAACCCAATGTCTTTATACTATACGAGTAGACTGGTCTAAAACGATTCAACATAAGCATTTTAACGACGCAAGTGGATTTACACCAATTTTCCACCCAACTCCTCATATCTCAATATATTTAAAAACACAAAAAAATCCTTACCGTTTGTGATGGGTGAATCGCACTATATTATTCTGGATCTGGCATAAACTTTTTTGTGCTTTTCTGTTAACCGAGAGACCGCTTGACGTGGTTAATAGTTAGGCACCGGGTTGTGATTTTTTAACTAGCCCAGTTCTATGGGTTATCAATTAGCCTAGTGTAGTGCTTTTGAGTCTATACCACTTCAGATCAGTTAAAAAATAAAACGCTTGATATCAAGAATCAATACGTTTTTGATCAATCTAAACTGAAAGCGCAACAAGCAGTCTTTGCATATCAAAATTATTTATTTATAAAGGTAACTTACAGTAACATGCACCAATGATTCGAAAATAGTGTTAAAAATGAAGAAAATGGACAAGTCCATTTTACGCGGGTGTGAGAAAGATTAACAAGCACGTGTTTCTGATTTCACAATGTTCCTTAAAATGTTGCAGTTTATGCATAAAAAATTATGGTTTTACAGATGTAAGCTTATAGTTAAGTTATTTTACAACATGATGTCGATATTTTTTGTTTGATTTCATAATAAATACGTTGTGCAGATTATTTCTTGCTTAAATATTCCGGTTTTCGGCATAAGACATTTTCGTTACAATCAAGTACGTCACGTTATACCGCGTTTTATTTTTTGCGGTTTCTCACTTAACCATTGTGGTATTTACAAAGTAATATTAGTATCTTGAGATAAAATAAAAGGTTATTGTACTCTGACTAAAACAATCTGAGCAATCTTGGAATTCCCACAACACGTTTTCATAATAATATAATTCCTCAACATTCTCGTCATAACATGGATAGATACGTGACCAATAAAAAACTATGTTTGTTGGACTTGGTGGACAAAACCAATTAGTTCTTAATAAGCCAACATGGTTGTAAGCGTTTAATCTAATAATGTCAAAACCGAGGCATTGAAGTAATATTAATGAGTATACAGGAAGTCTTTGATTTATACGAGTTCTTTATACCGTATGCGATTTTGCTAATATGCGATGTCCAATGTAAAAAAAAAATCGCATAAATTGAATCAAAAATCGCAGAAATAAAAAATTAAGTGTATTATTAAAAAGAATTTTTAATGTTTTTGATGTACCGTACTAAATTTTTCACCTATTGCATTTACAATTTCAATATTTTAATTCTCATTTTAAATTGTTTAAAAAACAAGTGTTTATTTATGTTCTACATTCGTAATTTTCTGTATGTAGTTATGTTTGATTCTTTTGGATCGTGATAAAGAAATAATAATAATAATAATAATAATAATAATAATAATAATAATAATAATAATAATAATAATAATAATATATAGAATTTTTCGATTGGTTTTTTACAAAACGTATTCTTTGCATATCGCATAAATCGAAGATCTCGCACATGTTGCACGTATATCTTACATAATAATTTTAATTGACAGTAATTTTATCATCTTTTTTTAAAGAAACTAAGCAAACAAAGTTTGAAAAAATAATTGAAAAATGCCAATTTATAAAGTTGATATAACAAAAGTGAGGTTACAAAATCTCATAGAAGTGTCTACTTTTAGTCACCAATTTTAACTTACAATTATTTATGCGATTTAAACAGTATTGAAGAAACTAGAAAAATCTAATTTAAAAAATAATAGAAAAAAATACAAATTTGTAAGGTTATATGTTTTGCAAAATCTTAAAGGCTCATTTTACCAATCTTGTGCTTCCTGCTTGTGTGTAATAAGACATTCCAACTGAATACTAATGCAAGAAAGACAACAAATAAAATAACAAACACGGCTTCTTACAAAACCATTTTGGCAAATTCAACATCTCGTGAAGACAAAAACAAAAATACTATACTACATTTGTTTTCGAAATTACAATATATGTTATGTTTCACTCATACCAAACACACTTTAGTTTCATGAACAAGATACCTCATATAAGGTGTCCGGAAATAATCTTTACAACTTCACTAAATAAGTTGTAAAGAGAATTTCCGGACACTCTATATATTGGTAAACAAGTTACTAACTTTACTCGTAAGACTCAAACTTTTCTCGAAAAACCCGTCGGAAATAAGTAAAACTCTTTTTACCGGAAGGTTTATCTCGGATAGCAATTCCCATTTCGTGTTTTTTTATATCCGGAAAGGGTAAAGGATGATGTAAGGTGTTAAGGTTTTATATTCACCATCTCCAACCGAGGTGGTAGTAGTGATGAAACGGTGACATAGAAGAAAATCGAGGTGTCTGGCGTTCACTCTTAAAGGCCATTGCGTGTCACCAATCTTTGTGGAAACGAGACCTGACTTCCAAAACAGCTTCGAATAAATGTTACCACAATCATTGAGCTTGACAGTGAGAAACCTTAAAGTTGACGTCTTAACTTTCAAGGAACCTTTGTCCTTTCCTAAACTTCTGTTTGTGTCACCTCTGAAACTAATTAGCCCACGATTAATGCATGGCTCTAATGATTTACACTACTTTCGTTTACATTTAAAATGAACATGATGACATTTATGACCTATATGCTGTATAATAGATGTTAAAAAATAGTATTCATCACCAGTGATGTAGTTGAAGTGTAAAACAATATCATACAGTATGTTTCTATAGAATAAAGTACAGTTGTTTGTTCGTTATGATCTCTCATATCGTTCGTTCAATTGTCTTACAATTCAGTGAAATCAACACATATAACAGTTAATGAATTATATAAAGTATAATGGATGTCGTTTTTAGACTGTCGTTTTGTACGTTTGTTTGCTATGAACTGCTGTATTGTTCGTTCAATTGTCTTGAAAATTAGTGAAATCAACACATCTGAGTATAGGTTTATATATATATGTTTGTATATATCTAAGTTAGGTTTTAAGCTATTGAAAACCTTTGAATGTTTAGTAGACAACCGATAAATATACCCTTTTTACCTTTTCAAATTCGTGATTTCTATGTTACGTATACTGTATGTCATGTCAATGCGAAGAAGGACGTCATTTGAAAAATATTATACTTTATAAAAAACTTTTAAAAATGTACTTCACGTTATTTTAAATAAATATTAAATTGTTTTTTTTTTTATTTTTTACTTCATAATTGTAAAAGGACTTTTGCGCCATCCTTTATATCCTAAAACCAATGTGAAACAAATAATCATACGATGGCGTTTACGATTTTTCTTTCGGGAGTTTGCCTATTTTATTACTGTAGTTAATTGAATTTCTCGTGAGTTTGCGCTACAGTTAATTGAATGGGCATAAATCGTCGAATTTGGTGATTTTATGTAACAAATAATTTTTGTGTACAATACTTATTGATTGATACGTGATATCCTAAAAACTTGTAACCAAAACCGCACGATGACCCTTAAACATTCGCGAGTTTGGATATTCGCGATTAGGCTTAAATTGAATGGACATTATTCATAATCTTTGAATTTCACAAATTTTACGTCAGATCCATATTAACATAAATTTTATTTTCATTTCAGCTGTGTCCGTTTCGGTGTCTGTGTGGACATTGGTAGCCATTTCGTTGGAAAGATTCTTCGCTATTTGTCAACCACTTCGTTCCAGAAGGTGGCAAACTCTGTCTCACGCTTACAAGATGATCGCAGCTGTTTGGTTGTGTTCATTTGTTCACATGGTTCCCATTGCTTCGTTAAGTCAACTTCAACCTTTGAAAAGTTCAGGTAACTTTCGAATTAAGATGTTATAGACACAATGGACGTTGTGTGTATAAAGAAAAATTGTTCTGAAAATTTGAGATTTTCCAGAACGTCAGTTTTGAAGTTGATGGCAGCAGACGACTGAGTTTAGCGAATTTAAAAACTGATAATCACCAGTTTAATAACATTTTTTGTTAACTGGAAACCGTAAATTCATGTATAATTGTAGTTGAATGTTAATGATTAAGCGTGTCTGGAAATTCCGTTGGATCAAACACCATTTTCTTTGGTGCATTCTTGATCATTTTCTTTTTTGCAGGTAGATATAAATGCAGAGAAAATTGGCCCAACCCAACATTGGAAAAAGCGTTCAATATTCTTCTGGACATTCTTCTTTTAGTGCTTCCACTTATTATTATGGTCGTGGCCTATTCCAGAATCACCAATTGCTTGAAGAAAAGCCTCCAGATAGAAAAACAACACCAGAATGGTAAACAAAATTCAATCTCAAGAAATTTAAATATAAGACTGTTCTTAGTATCCTATCCATTTTAAATGAATCACAAAGTTGTACATGACTCCAAAAATAGAAAGAGAAAACAAAAATTGAGTATTAAGCAAGGAAAAATTCCATTTAGAATACTAATAAGTTTATTTACGTGACCAGAATGTATCGGTATGAAAATCAGTAGGTCATAGTATTACATTCATGTCCATCCATTTTATTTTTGTTTTTAAAAAAAAATATAAAATATCTCGCGGAATGTATTTTTAGAAACTTATGATAAAAGTGTCACGTCGGAACTTTCATCATTAATCATTTACACATCAGACCTCTGATGTTATATCATTCTATCATGTCTGCCTTTATACACATTTTTCTCGTAACCTTTTCTCCATTCTTGATGAATACCCTGCAATTTTTCACAACAAAAGCGAGTGTGTGAGTAAAAAAAGTTGTAGTTCAATTTTCCAACTTCCACCAGAAGCATAATAAGGGCGAATTTGATCGCAAAGGCGAATGGCCTTTCGGGGTACGTGTGGCTGCCTCTCAATGGAAATTAAATGCGAATTGGAATGTGATAAACGCGTGTTAGGTTTATTAAATTACTAGCACAGGTTCTCCCGCCGTTGTGACGTACTGTAGTGTCGTCTTATATATATGGTAGGGGTTAGTGCCTTCAAATTACACGAAATTATTATTTACTCAATATTAAGTTATATGAAATTGATATGAAGTGACCGTGCTTTCAAAATTTTCAGTGAATTTCAAAATTACACGTTCTATCAACAACAGTATTAGGATATAAATTGAATTGAAATTTTTATCATTGAAGTGAAATTCAAAGAAAATATACTGTTGAAAAAAAAATGCAAAGTTGAGTAACAAAACATGAGCTAGAGAAAATACACTCGGTGGTATGATTATCGAGCTATTCTTGGAAATAAAACAAACAAATGAAGTGTCTGGTGTAAAAAGACTATAAAATTTTTCCACGTGTTTGTTTCAGTAATTACGAGGTTGTAAAAGAGGTTATCAAAAACGCAGCTTTGTTAATTACTTGTAAACGTATTTAGTTTAAACAAAACCATAACAACACAAAAATAAACGACAAACCCCATTTATAATTCACTTTTAACAACGTTAACGTCAGTGTAAATAAAACAAAACAACGTTAACAGCTTCTCTTCTAACACCCCAGTGCAAACACATCAAAATTTCACGAATTTGGAAGAGGAACACAAAAAACTTAAATTTTCGACTTCGTAATAAAAATTATAACATTACCTTAAGCTTTAAACCCAACTGGGGATGATATGTATTTGTATGTCAAATTTCAAGTTAATCAAATAAATGATATATATGTTTACAACAAACAAACAAACAAACGTGTCTTATAAATAGCTCGTCAATTTTCTTTAAAAGGTAGTGCAATATTTGTAATTATTAAGAACCAAAAACGATATTAGGTGACAAATGATGATGAACCAAAATGGTACATTATAGGTTATTTTACTGCTACTTCTCACTCACTTCAGTACGGTACTTTCATTTTCCGAAATGGAACGTTCTCCAACTTTTTATTCTACTCAATGACCATTTTATCATCCTATCTCGTAAATCCCTTACTGAGAAAAAAATGAAAGGAAAAAAGATAAGGGAAAAATATAGGAAAAAAAAAAATGTCGAAAAGTTAACGCTGATATCTTGACCTTTTGGGGATTTCCAAGACCTCGGTTGAAGAATCGAAATGGTAAAAAAAAAATCACCTATTATCAAAATAATCTTTGTTTTATTTCATCTTTTTTGTTTTTTTTTAGTACGAAACTTCTTTCTCTGTCTGATTTCAGCTTTTAGGATCGAATCCAGAATATATTAAGAGAATCGCTACGAAAAATTGGTATACATTTTTATTTCTTTTGAGAAAACTATGGAATGTACCAAAAAGTTTTAGTACCATAAAGAAAAAAGGAACAAAAAAAAGTGGAAGAAGTTTCCAATATTCGTGTATCATGAAACGAAAGCCTTATTAAATATCGAACGTATGTCCAGAAGCAGCAAAAAAAATGTCAAACTTTTTTGGCAAAATGTCAACTTTTATAACAAAAACGATGCAATTTTTTTTTTATACTTAAATCTCTGTTAATGTCCACGACCAAGAGAAACGTTTTTTAAGAGTACGTTGTTGACATTTTCAACAGAGTTACTTTGACATTTCGCAACAACAATTCTGAAAAGAAGTTTTTCTTTGCTAATCCTGAATACCAACGACGACTAAGGCAGGCAGCAAACATAGCATTCAATTGCTCAATATTACTTCAATTTGTTGAATGATTATGCATCTTGAATCATCAAAAAGGGGCGGTCCTAAAACCAAAATTTTGAATTTTTTCTCAATATTATTTCAACTGCTGTAGGAAAGCACGTTACGTGATCACGTGCAAGGATTCTATTGGCTGTCTTATCTGCATGTGACGTCACTTTTGGTCATTCAAAAAGTATGGCCATTCAAAACAATTGAATGTTATAAAAATATAGTTTGCTGCCTGCCTTAAAGAATTTGCCACACTGAAAATGCATAACTATTTTATGAGCTACAGCAAAAGTTACAAATACTCTCATATAACGAAATAGCCTACCTGAAAATATCGAAAACTTTTTATCGATATCCCAGTAGACTTTCAGTAACGTACCATAAATAATTCAAAGAATATACTGGGTGACCTAAGTAACGGCCCGTTTTTCTTTTATAAGGCAATGCCCACGAATAATGGAATGCCCATAATGCAAAGCGCATACAGGGTGAGAGCAACAGTTTTCTTTCAAAAACTCAATAATAAATCAGTGTCTCCTATATAGGAGCCATTAAATAAATGAAACGTCCTTTCAGTTTTTGCTGTAAGAAATGGATCAATTTGTGAACACTGGTGACGTCAGCTTCTTGCCCAACCAATGAAAACCGGTTGGCGAGAAACTGACGTCACAGTTATTTACAAATGGCTTGAATTGCCAAACTAAAACTTTGTGTTCTAAAAAGGTCTTAAGAATTGCCATCAATTGGGCAATCGATAGTGGTGTCACTTTGATAACTATCTACAACGTAAATAATCATCAAAGATGTAGATTTCACATTTTTAGTTCATCTGTTATAGAGTTTGGTTCTTTAATTTTGAATAAAATGCCGTTTTTTAGACCAGCTTGAATAGTTCAAGAAAAGACTAAACTGCACGAAGTCAAAAGGAATTCATTTTGTCCAATTCGATAAAGATCAACCATAAACTGTCATGTCACGTTGCCAGAATAATTTTCCTCAGTCTCGTTCTTCACTCGTCTAGAAATTCTAAATGTGATGATTTGAAGAAATCGAGTCAAATTAAATCTCCAATCATTTTCGTCACGGTTGAACTAGCGAACAAAGAAGAAGATAAATCCGCAAACTGGTTTCAAATTTTCCAAACACTTCACTCGCACAAACATCCCATAAGTAGGAAAAAAAGTCCCAAAAGAATAGTCAAATCATATGATTTTGAATATTCCTAAACCAAAACTCACTTGAAGATCGGCAAACGGAAAGCTCGAGAAAAGCTTGAGAAACTTGGAAATGCCAACAAGATGGGGAATAAGTTCACGACAAATCAATATTTCTCTTATGAACTTCCTGGAGCTCCTAGTTGTATTACCAACTCTAAATGAATCAATTTAGATATTTTGAGAAAAATCAACCATACACAGTACCGGCAACCGATTCCAAGTAAACTAATTTGGACATCTTAGAATGTTATTTAAGCATCTGCAGACAGTCAGACCAAAAAATATTGACTCGCATCACACTCAACACCCGCCAAGTTTTCATGGACAACAACAATACAAATATCAACACCCGATTTTCGAAGAAAAAATGGATTTTCATAAATCTAATACACCAAAAGAATTTTTGGAGGATTCACTTCTGAAAGGTTTCATCAAACTACATCCCTCGATACCACAAAAATCCATTACAGATATTACCAAACAAACAACTTAACCAACTTAAGGACAAAATAAACCACTTATCCAATAAATCCGTTACAAAAGTTGAAATGTCTCCTGCGCCCACAAAGTCTTTCAAAGCTAAAGTAAGTTATCAATAAAAAGTGATAATCTATTACAAAGTAGACCATTTCAACAATCCGATAATTCATTGCAAAAATCGAAATGTCTTTGCAAAAATAAATCGAAATGAAATCGCTTCAGATTTCGTTTAAATCCTTTCAGTTTACACTTCCACTTAGGCTCTAATGACCAAACCAAACAAAGGATTCCAATCTTTGTCATAATCTCAATTGCATTGGACATTGACACGCGACCCTGATCAATACAACGATAGTCTTTTCTTCACTACGTCATTATCCAATTGACTGTCGTCACGAAAGAAAACTAGATCAAGGACGTAGACAACCAGAAGAACCCTCTGCGATGGTCCTTGAATACAAGTCTTATATCGATCCAAAGTCTTCAACCGACCTTTCTCTGTTTTCCCCAAGTCCTACAAAGTCCAATGACATCTAGAGTGTGATCCAAAAGAAAGAAAACGACGAACCATGAAAATGGAACTCTGGAACTCTCAACACAGCTATACGACAGTTCCACGAAAAAAAATTGATAAAAAAGCTTCAATTTCGAGAAAAGTTGGAAAAAAAAGACGGTATTTTATGCTTTGGTTTAAGATATGACAAAAGATGAAAAGAAAATTTTCAGAAAACTATTCGTAAAAAAACACATACCCAAATAAAAAAGATGCAAGATCGTAATTTGCGAAGCGAAGTTCTTTTTCCATTAACAGAACATGAAAAGTAATAAATTTTTGTGCGTTGCCTGCTTCTGAAAGGCGTTTTCTATGTCTTGTGTTTAAATCATTCGGACGAAATGACACATTATTCTTCACCAAAAACTTGTCGAGTTGAGTAAGTAGATTATATTTTTTCTTCGAAGTCTTCGTATTTTAGTTCGTCATCATCACCCAAGTACTCTCTTTAGAACTTTCCACTTCCACGACTCCCTTTTATAAAATATATCGATCCTATACAGAAGGTTTTCAATTTATGCGAAAGTTACGTTCGCATAAAGTATAAAGTATGTTTCACATAAACCAAACCTCGCATAAATAACAAATCACGTAAAAGTGATAATCCCATAAAAATTCCACTTGTGAACTAACACACACTAAATCGCATAAAAGCGAATTTTTCTCACCTACAATTTTCTTTTAAATTGATTTCTCCTGCATAATAAGAAAAGTAAGCATAGAGACTAGCATAAATTAAAGTTTTATAATATCATAAAAATTGATCATATTCGCATAATAGAAAATCTGAACATATGTAACTCGCATAAATCGAGGTTTTCTAAATATTAATCCTGTTAATAGTAGTAGTATTTCAAGAATAAAAGAATCTTCGTTGTTTTTATCTCAACTTCGCACAAATGAAAAAAAATCGCACATATCGAATTCTCATATTGTGGTCAAATTTCATAGCATTCTCTTAGTCACTCTTGTACCGTGGCATAAAATCGCACAATGGCGAAATTTTCTCGTCAATAACTATTCATTCTTGGGGAATTTCTTTGCATTCGGAAATCAGTGCATAAAATAATCGCATAAATCGAGATTATTGCATTTATAATAATAATTATCCAGATCGGTGATGTATGCATCATAAGCGCTTTTTGTAGCAGCCTGTCACTAGATGGAGTTAGCTGGTAACATAAAAAGTACAAATAAGTTAATTTTGTATATAAAATCTGAAGTTATTGCTAGCCCTGTCTCATGTACTCGTGCTACAGCACGCGTCTACTTTTTGTTATAAATAATATAAGGAGTGGTATTCCAAGAATAAAACTACATTTTTTGGATCAATGTCGCTTAGATAAAAAATCGCACATATCGAATTTCTATTAGGTGGTCAAATTAGCCTTCAGTCATTTGTACCGCGGCACCAAATCGCACATCAGCGAATGTTTTATTATATATAAAAAATGTTTTGAAGAATGTTTTTCAACGTACCGGTAACGAAATCAGGGAATACTCGCATAAATTGAGGACATCTTGAATTGTTGATTCTATAAAAAGATTCGTATTCAAAGAAATGGTAACTTTCATTGCCGGATTAAGTTCTATTCAACTTTCGTTACCAATTTCCTTTTATTATTTTCTGCTTGGTTTCCTGTTGCTATGGTAATTTCTTGGATTTTTCTCAGTATCCAGTGACGATAAGTCCCTTTTCAACACGTTGTTATCTGAGATTATCATCTTATTTACCGATTAATTTCACACGTGCTTTTCCATTTTTATCGATTTAAGAATTTTCGATTTTTCTTCGAAAAAACAAAAAACAAACCAAAATCCGAACAACTTAACATCCGGTTTTCAACGCCATTGGCTAGTAGCCAAAGATTCGGCATTTTATGGTGTTTTCTGTTCTTAATTATGGACTTTGCTCGTAAAACTTCTGAAAACTCGTGACATTAATGAACTGGTGGAAAAAAGAAGAAGTTTAAAAGCTCTTCAAAGTTCTCGTATTGATTTTTGTGATGAACTTAATTACTCACTTCATTCACTGTTCTTTTTGACATTCTTTTAATTTTTCAGCTTCCACCAAAGGCGACGATCGTCAATGCACTTCCGAAAGTCTTTGTTCCAAGAAACCACAAGTGTACACTTTTCGTACCAACAACGCTGGTCGCAATACTTTGGACGTCAACGGTGGTTCCGGTTCTTTGAATGAACAAACGATGACCAAAGTGACCACCACGTCTCTCAACTCGATGCGAAGTGAACTGAGCAACTCTTCGGAAAGTCTCGAACGATTGCGTCATACACGTCCAGTCATTCGTCACCTTCGCAGTAGCAACTTTGACAAAAACACAGCTGCCAAAAAACGAGTGATTCGCATGTTGTTTGTTCTTGTGCTCGAGTTCTTCTTGTGTTGGACACCTTTGTACATTGTCAACACGGTGTCCCTGTTCGACTTCGCAGCTGTTTATTCGAGTGTTGGTGCCACTGGAGTATCATTCTTCCACTTGCTGGCTTATTCCTCGTCTTGTTGCAATCCTATTACGTACTGTTTCATGAACCGGAAGTTTCGCCAAGCTTTCCTACAAGCGTTTGGTTGTGGACGATGTTGGAGAACAGAAGCACCTTACCACAGTACAACCAATGGCATGAGCTTCTACAACAGACACAGCACTATTCGAACAACGGGTAAAAAACAGTCACCATTCATATCACCAGTATAATATCTGTGCACCTTAATATTTTATTTTATTTTATTTATAAACTTTAGTTGTTCACTTTTTGTTTTAATGAAAAAGATGTTAAAATTTGTGCATGCACTTTTTTTTATGTTTTCATTAAATTAAGATTATTTTTTTTTAAAACAAATTTAAATTTTTAGTTACAGTAAACTCTTTTTATCCGGCACCACTGAGACCAAAAGTTGTCGGATAACTGAATATTTCGGATATCTGACTCTCTTTAAATTGAAGGGCTTGGTGTAAAATGGTGTTAAGTAACATTTTTGTCAAAAAATGACCTAGAAGCATTTCCAAATGTGTTAAAATACAATTCTACGTTCCTAACGCATAATTTTGAGCAAAACAACAAATGTGCAAAGATATTAATGCAAAAAGTGTGAAGTAGCTCTTAGACAGCAAAGTAAGTTCAGATCTTTAAACGCGTGTTCCTCGAAATTGTATAGATGTTAATTAACATCCTGTTACACCAGGCCCTTTAATTACCACAGCACTTTACAAAGCTCATTAAAATTCTATATCAAATAGGCCTACAGTATATGCATCATTATGTATTACAATCATTAGTATACTCTATTATCATTAATAATGTACTGTATTATGACTACTGTATTACAGAAATGAGAGACACAATGTACTGTATGAAGAAATAAAAGTGTAACGTAAATAAAAAATAAATTTCGTTAACCAAACCTAATACATGCCTAAAATATAAACTGAATATGTGATAAAAATAAAACTATCTATAAAAATTATGTAATAAAAATAAAATGATCTTTGTGTTATACTTAAATTTTCAAATACTTTTAACCCTAAACTCCATTAACCCCAAAATCATTCGGGTGCCGGTTGCTTGAGAGTTTCAGTTAGTTAAGTATCGGATAAAAAGGAGTTTACTTTATTTTGTTTATTTGAATATATTGAATGTAGCAGCATGATGACTAGACCTCGGATTTGTATGCAATTGCATGTTTTTTTTGTTTACAGGTAGCTCTCCCAAAATTGGTGAGAATGTTA
>JAQIWH010005088.1:0-15403 GCA_034695005.1 Cryptops parisi
AGTGTGAGAGGTACGCTCGTCAACCATTGGCTGATTCATCTCGCTGCCTCCAATTCCAATTCTGTGCCAGCTAATTTAAGATAGAGTATAACATGGTGTCACTACCATACGTTTAAAAATGTTCATATATATTTTTTAATTTTTATTGATGTTTCAGCACGCGTTTTGATAATTATAAATGTGTTTTATGTTTCACTCTGACTCCAAACTTTTCAATCATCGATTATAAATAAATTTAAATAGTCACTGATCTATCAACGACTTAGTATACACGTACTTTATTCTAGTTCGCTTTACTACCAACAACGTTATTAAAGTCAATGAAACCAAATATACTAATCTTACCTTGTCTTCTGAATGTTTTAATTTTCAAAAGTCTGGCATGATAAACTGAATACTTTAGTTCACAACAGCTTTGTTCTAGTACGTGACACTCTCATAATTGTCACTTTAGATTATAATGCAAAATGATAAATCAAGTCACCTAATAATCATGAATAAATTAAAACAAAGCGCTATCATTTAAATATTCAATATTATTAGAACTTTACAATTTATATCACTAAACGAAGAACTATAATTTCCTTAAAATTACTGTATACCAGTTTGTAAATTCCAGATATATACAGTATATGAATTAGAAAACCCTCTTGCAATTTGTTATTTTAAAATATATATATATAAAATTGTACAAACTATAACAGAGCAGCAGTTAATTAAAAATAATATAATAAAATACTGTATATTAAACAAAAATTAAATAAATAAAGTAAATAATTATAAATGGAGTACTTTTGGATTAAATGTCCTTTTCGCTTGTAGCGCTACTTGCTTGTACTTTAAATCACTAGGTTGTGGTTAACAGGTTAGTTAAACAAAAATTTATTACATACATGTATGTCATTAATAAAAAATAGTTAAGTGTTTTTGTTGGTATAAATAACAAAACCTGGTCTCCGAACCCATAACCAAATACAAGCAAGTAGCGCCACATGGAGACGAGCATTTAATCCAAAAGTATTGTAAATGGTGAGTAATGTTGTGTTTCATTGTTTATGTATGCTGGTTGATTTAGTTTCTGAACGTGTGCACTTTAAAAAAGTGATTAATTTTTAGTCGTGAAAATATCTTCTTTATAATGGTTTAATTTAAACTTTGAAGTTAAACATCAACGAGTTAATCCAATAATCACTGCCAAATTTCACAATTTTATACAAAATTATTTTCACCTGTATATCAGTTAAATAAAAATTACAGTAAATTTCAAAATTAAGGCGAGCAAAACAAATTTATCTGTATTGTTTTTAATTAAAAAAAAATTTAAAACGTATAAAAGCTAAAAAAAAAAAATGTCTGGCTCCATCAAATCAACAAAAGCCAAAATAATAGACAAAAACATTTCTAGCAACTAAATATTTTTAAAACATTGAAATGCAACAAAAAAAAATGAAATGTCACCATCACGGTTTATTTTTCTCTTATTCCTTTTGTATTTTTTTTTTACTTCTTGCCTTAATCCAAGTGGAAGCAACTGCGCACACATCACAAAACTAAGATGCAAAACAACAACAACGAGCACTGTCACCAGGGATGTGGCAATGAGGGGAGCTCAAGAGTGGCAAATGAAGACGAACGATTGTCGAAGAAAGGAGAAGGGTGACGAAAAAGAAAGTATGCGGGGTGTCCCCCTTTAAATCCCCTTCTCTCGTTGGGTTCCCCCTAAGAAGAGCAGTGAGAGTTCGTCGCCATGCTGCTCGTGTTCTTAACTGAAGAAGAAGAGGAAGAAGAAGAAGCAAAGCGACGCTGGTGAAGAAATCCCTTTGGCGACGTCTTTGACGTTGCTGGGTCGTCCGTGAATAGCCAAACAATGCAATCGATTTCATGCTTTTCGAGGAACAGGCGCCAAAGAACGCCTCCGTCTTCGTCTGTTTGCCAATCTTTATTGTATTGTTGTTGATGTTGTTGCTGACTTATGAAAGCACTTTTCAGTTTTTAAAAGACAAATGCACCGAAGATCCTGATTGCATTTTTTGTCGTTGTCACACTTCTACTCTCCGGTTTTGTTGATCAGGATTGATGAAGTAAAAGAAATGTTAAGAGACCGAATGTAATAAGTGATTCCATGGGAGAATCGACATTTTCCGTTTTCCCGAGAGATGCGATGTAGAGTTGAAACACCTTTCATTCGCCGGATGGTCGAAATCAACACTTTTATCCGAATTTTTTCAACTTTAAATAACCATTTTGATCTACCGAGAATGCAAATTGAAATACCTATAATAAAAAAAAATAGTTACTATTACTGTACTTTTTTTTTTTTTTTTGAAAACACCAACCCCATAAACTTCGATAACGATGATGATCTATTTCTGAACTACGACTTCAAATTAGGTGGTTCACCCAACTTACGAAATCCTTAGGAATTTCCTCACTCCATGCTTACCAAGGAAAAAATGAAGTGCACAGCCATAAGGAAATAATAAGATCCCTCGTTTGGCGCGTTGCCAAAGCCTACGCAACTTTATTCCTTCGCTCATCCTTCGAGCTACAATAAGTCGAGATAAGTATTGAAATAATATCGGTCGGCGGGGATAAAAGCGGGAAAGGGGGGAAGAATTGAACTGTCCATCATCGTTTTCGAAGGACATCTCGACGCCAATAGATAAAGGGTTTGGAAGCATTACCGATTGAATATGGATCAAATCTAGTGAAGGGGTGGCAAAACGAGGTGGTGAGACCGGAAGTAACGCTATCGACGAGAGATGGCAAGCAACACACTTGGCAGCAGCAGCAGCTATGGATAAAACTGAGATTTCCTTTTCATCTCCATCTAGTATATTGTAAAGCTGGAACCTTGGCAGATTCCAAAAGGGAGCAGCGAGCTGGAAGTTACGATGACCCCGACAGGCGCCGTCGTGGTCGCTTTCTTCAATGGAAGACGAAAAAAATAATGGTGGTAGTATAAGGAGGGGGACACCAACATGAATAGAAAAGAAGAAGCGACGCTGTGTCTGTTGGAGTTGGGGGTGACACGTGCGAGGAAGCTAGCACCACGCCAAGCTTCGCTACCTTGCAGGGAAGCACGCGCCAGAGGAGCTTTTCACCCGGTTCTTTTCCTGCAAAGAAGTAAACGGAGGAGGAGTAGTAGTAGTAGTAATATCCTTTCTACTACTCGGTGTCGCTGAATTCCTACTCAACTCTATTCGATCCTGCTCCTCTCATGAATTTTTAATAAATTATTGGCAATTCGATTAGGAAACCTATAACCCACTTTGCATGAGATATGCGGAGTCCACTGGAAAGTTTTTTCGTCACCACGAAAGATTTAAACTCTATTGGGGAAATCTTATATAGTATACTTTATATGTATATACATTGAAGTTATATTTATATATAAATTATAGTAAATTTATATAAAAAAAAATTTGAATAAATAAACTTTTATTAGACACATTTATTGGGGAATTATCTCATATGCATGCGAATGAACGTGTACGGTCTATGCAGGCCTAAAATGTAATAGAATAGCGTATTTGTGCTTTTATGTAACGAAAAAATGTGTACATTGTTTTACATTTTCTTTTAATTTTACGGTATATGTAAACAAGTTGCATAAATTTTCGGGTGAACATGGTTGCTTCGTCTTGTGCTAATAACGCACTAATCTCACTTAATTACAAGCGGACAATTTTCAGCGAAATGTGGCCAACCAGCTTCGTCTTTCCGAAAATGAATCGAAGAAAAGTCTATTTTGGTTGTGGGAAAACTTCTGCGCAGACGAAATGAAAAATGCAATACAAACTCTCGAACATCATGTCTAAGACGAGTAATGAAAAGTAAACAACAATTTTAATCCGACTCGGCTAAAAATCGTTATTTTAATGTCGACACTACTCTAAGTAGCCACGTTAAAAGTTTAAAATCTTTCCATGTTTTTCGACCTTTTTAAAACGAAAATACGCGTGTACTGTAATATGTCAATCAAAACATCATTAAATGTAAACGCACCACAACTAAAAAGAATGTTAATAATTTACCGATTTACACCATAAAGAATGTTAAAACCATCGGTTAAAATGTTGTAAAAGTAAAAAAAAAATTAACTATTTTGTTGACGAGGTATCGATGAATTAGTAGAGATATAAATAACCATTACTCGACGAGACAACAAAACAAAAGTGTGGAACGGAGAAAATTGGCGAACTGAGAAAAATGGGCATTGATTGGTGAACTTTAATCCGTTTCGTGGAGTGGAGAGGTTGTTGGCAGGAAGAGAATTTGAGGCCAAAGGCCAATGCATGCCTTTGGGAAAGAGTAATAATAAAGACGACGTTGATAGGAAAAGCGACGCCTCGATGGAGGGTCACTATGGTCACGCCCAGCGATTGGAACCACGTTATCTTTGGCCAGGAAGAAGAAAAGTGCAAAATAATATCCTCGAGCCAAGTTGAACTCAACAACACCTCGAGCGATCCAACTTCATTTTCTATCACCACCAAATCGAACGGGTTTCAGTGTTGTTAGCCAACTCTTACCTCTTTTCCTTTATCGACGTCGACTGATAAAACCATAAACTCTTCCGCTAGACACGCTACACCCATCAGATACGACCCTTTCTCGAAATAATTTCCTTCGCTTTCTTTCCAGTCAAACTTATCTCCGGCAGATTGAATTCCATCGTAATAAGCTCCAAACAAAGACTTTACAAAATTTTCAGAATGGGAGTATAACAAATGAGACAATGATGACTTTCTTTCAAAAGGGTTTCTAACAACGTGTCAGTATTTATTAAGTATATTCGGTTTCACTTTTGCACGTTATTTTTACAGTTGATCATTGCCAGTGTTAAATAGAAGGAAAATATTATATTCGTCGTTAAATTTGAGCTAATCTCACATTTTTCTTCATCTGTACGAACGTAGAATTCCTTCTCAAGACGTTGACTGGAGAAAGTGGTTAAATATCGACCTTTTCCACTGGCTTTTCCTCGAGTTCAAAATTAAAATTTATGTCGAGAAGTAACTTTTCGTTCCCAAATTTTATTTCCGAGCGAAATTAATTAAATGCTTGCTAAAATGAAAATTCTGCCTTCCGTTGACAGAACTTAAGCTTAATTTTGACTTACCTGGGCAAGCTGAGTTAAAGTAAAGAGAAAAAAAAGACGACTGTATCTGGAAATGCAATTGCCCGTTAATAAATGAAATTCGCTAGATTTACATTTTTTTTCTCCATTTGTCTTACTTAAATTTTTTAAAAACAAATTCGGAAAAAAAATAAACTTATGTTGACGAACTACAAAAAACTATTTTTCGTAAATACTTTTTAAAAAAAAAATACTACTTTACGATTTATATTTTTTTTAAGTATAGGTTGGTTTTAATTTTGTAAATACCAGTTAATACGTTTAAATTAAAATTTTATTAATTCAACAAAATCTAAATTTATTTCATTTAATAACGGACCGTGCTTAACGAATGGAAAAAAACTGTTTTTATGTTTCTCATAACGTCTTTTTCAACGAAGAAGCAGCTCAATCTAATAAATTACTAATAACACCCAACGTTACTACACTATGAAATAAGAAATAGTAGCATCACTTTTTTTTCAATCTTAGCTGTATAACCTGAACCTCATCCTCCGTTGGATTAGATCATATTTAACCGCGAGCATATTCTTAGCAAACACCTGCTGTCGAGATTATTTTTCAGATCATTGATTAGTTTCTGAAAGTCTGCAGACATCAATTATTTTTAACCTGTCTTTTTTGTAAAAGTTAAAAAAAAAAGTTTGATGAAAATGTATAAAAGAAAAAAAAAAGATAAATTAAAGTAAATGAAAATCACAAACCAATTATCTGAAGAAAAAAAATGGATGAAAATAAATTTCAGTTTTTTCATTGATTTAATCTTCGCTAATGCGAGTGCGACGTTACAGACACCAATTTTATAATGAATTTACTCTAAGAATAAACAATGGCCACACGTTCAAAATTTTGATATTTGTCGTAGTGTTCATTGAAAACGACAACCAGATGGTGTTATTGCCAAATATGTTAACCAAAAATTGAAAAGAATCATTTAAATAAAATTTTAGGCGAATCGTTGATGTTACAACATGGGTTAAATTCGGTTCAACGATGGTCTCGTGAACATTTTGCAAAAAAAGAGGTGAGAGTTGAAACGATGGTTCTGCATTACAAAATACTTTTTTCTTAACGATTCTAGCTGTTGGTACACGACAAACCAAACGACAACGTCGTCGTCGTCTTCTTATTGTGCTGATTTCCATTTACACCAGTGTTTGTGCTCGAACCCGCCAAACTGCTGACGCCCAATTTTTCACCCGGCACGTTTTCTTTCCTCCCCTATAATTCGAACCCAGGGGGTAGTAGTTTGGAGAGAGGATATGTGTCCTCTACTTTCTACTTCTCCACCAATCGAGCTTTGTATTCTCGACCGAGTGGGCGGTTGACCAAACACACGGTGGGAATTTGACTCCAACCAACCACTGCCCCCACAACATTGCTGCTGCTTCTGCTGCTGCTAGTACTGCGCGTGTGTGTAGCATTCCAATGAACTCAGGACCCTGGGTCTCAATCTTGGTGACGCGAAAACTCGCTCACGAGATCGATGATCCGAAGACGACGACGACAAAGACAAAAGACTTTTCTTTCGCTGCGAGAAAAGAAAGGACACATAGGCGCAGACAATCCCATTCAACGTGCATTGAAAGAGATAAATGGCTGACAACCACCGTAGACAAACGGGGGTTTCATTCACACAAGGTTTCAGCACTTTTCTTTCTGTCTCCTCCCTCATCTGTTTGTGGTCGCCTACCAAATGCAACTTGTAACCAACGCTCTTCTAGCGATTCATTACTTTTTTGTCTCGTCTTGTCTCGACACATTTTTTACGCCAACGACCAAATTCAAACAACTTTATCGTTACGTTGCTTCCAAAATTCGCCTTTCTCAAACTTCGATAAAAAGTTTTTTTAAAAAAAAAAAAAAAGAAGTTTAATTTTTTAAACAAATAAAAAAGTGAAAAAAAAAATCAAAAAGTTTCAATTAAATTATACGTCACCAAAAACTGGATAAGGACAAAAGAAACGTCACGAAAAAAAAACAAAAAATAAATTGCATTAATAATAGGCAAAACGGTGTGTTTTAAGTTTTAGTACAACTAGACGACAATATCGATTTCTAATTAGTGTCAATTTAACATAAAGCGAAAAACAAGACGAAAAACGAAACGTTGATGAATTTAATTGTGAAAGGAAGTAAAGAAAAGTAATTTTCTTTGAAAGCTCCAACACGCTACAAGTTTGTCGTTAGTATGTTAATAGCACTCATTCTACAACACACAAAAAAATCTCTTTCGAACACTTTTCTTTTGTGCCAAATAAGTTTTTAAACTCGATGTGATTTGTCGTACTTTTGTTTTAGAATCTTTAACAAAAAAATTTAATAACATTTTTTTGATGAAATTAAATCATGTAACTTAAACAAACTTTAGCTATTAAGAATAAAATGCCAAAAAAAATAATTTGCACTAAAACCTTTAATATATATTTATATTTTATAATATATATTCATATAATATATACATTCATAATATATTCTCTAAAACCTTTAATATTAGTATCATGAAATATGCATGTCTTTGTTTTAGTGTTATATTTATGACATAACTAAATTAAAATATCTTTGTGTTTGAAATTTGTGTTTGAAAACGACGTATACGTTGAAGGTGTTGTTCTCGAATTTTGCGTTGATAAGATGACACTAATGTGCAATTATTTGTGAGTTCTTATACTGCGTCAACTCGACTAATTGGTTGTATTTCGAATCACAAGTTTTCTTATAGGCCCTATCGAATTCGACATTTTCTATATCGATTTCAACGTAAGCCCATGAAAATCACACGTGCAAAAGGGTAGCCAACAGAGTTCTACATTGTTCCGAGTGAAGAACGGCGACTGGGAAAATGTTTCGGGAAGACAAAAAAACAAAAAAACCTTCTCACACTTACACCTTTCCTTTCGGAAAAATAGCAAGGCAAAATGGGAGAAGAAGGATGCCTCAATCGTCCTCCAAAGGCTCGAGACCCAGTTGCTAATTGGTCAGTAGCGGAGCAGAGAAAGCGATGAGCCCATCGCCACCGGCAGCCGGATGGTTCCTGGGGGTCTCATCACGTGCTACTCAACCCACCCGTCTTCGCAACATAGGACCAATTTTTTGATGCGGTGCAAAGTCGAAGAAAGTAGGAAGAACGATGACAAGAAAGAAAAACATTCTCACCTACTACTAGCGGTGGCTGTGTTACCACCACGACCATCTGAGAATAACGTTGATACCCTTTTCGTGAAATTCTACCACGCGCCAACCGAGACTCGATTCTAATTCACAGTTGACGCTGTGACTCGACCCGACTCAAGATTGACATTACGGACCCAGAGCTTTATAAATTGAAACTGAACATGTTTACCAAAATGCACTTCATTGACCTCTTTTTCAACATTGTTTTTTAAATCAATAACATGGAAGATTATATTATATTTGTAAGGAATCTGTAATCAATCGGCAGTAAATACAGTTATAACAAACTAGTCAAAAACTTATGAATCAAAAAGAATGTAGAAACTAAAAATTTGTGCAATTTTTTTTATTGTAGTAGTAACATTAATACTGTCATAGGCATCAGCAAACATGTCGCTCGGGGAAAAAGCATTTTTTACGATATCGAGTCCTTCATCCATTACGCACTGGGTATTTTCATTCGTCTAGTAAATTCGCAGCCATTGAATGCATTGAAGTGATATTTGGCAGCTTTAATGCCAACTCAATATACATTTTATTCTTACATTGTTTAGTTTCCAATTCAAAATCATTTCTTCAAACACACGCAGTAGCTAAATATATGCTTTTGTTCAATTTAAAATGCGCATATGGATTCACCTTATCATGAGTGTCAAAACCACTACGTTATTTCATTTTTCAATCCGATGGACATGTTTGTTTTTCCCTCCTACTCCTTGAGTAGCACACACCTGAAACATTTCCGCTTCTATTTATCTCCTTTATAAAAGCGGAATTAAAGTCAAAATTGTGGAAGTAAAGTGTCGGGTGAAGTGATACATTATGCATAGCCCAAACACTGTTGTCAAATCAAATCATTACTTGCTAGAAGACAAAAGTCTACTTTCTTCTTTAATCTTGACAACGGAAAAAAAAAAGAGTACGGTAACAAATTCATAAAGAGACTGGCTGGTGTCTTCAAGGCGTTGAAAGTCGGACATAATTCTGGATGCTAATTGGTCAATTCGCTTTGGAGAAGCAACTTACCGGGCCAAGGTTCGTACCAACACAAATGCAAAACGGGAGACTCGTGAGTGCAACTTTGTTGACAGCGAATGTCGAGTCTAATGTGCCCAGTCACCTTTCGCCGAGACTTTCAATCACATTAGCACACGTGTAAGGCTCAAGGTGTCGAGTGCACAAAACAAAATTCGGTCTCGACGAAGAATGAAAATCGCATTAATGATGTGAGAAAGTTGACAAGCTGAAAGCATCCAGAAAAGAACTTCCTTCGTAAAGAGTAGTGCGAGGGGATGCAGATGCTCTTTCGAATAAGTAGCACTGCTAGTGGCGGCAGCGTCTCCTTTTTCTAAGAATAAGACTCGTCTCATTATTCTCGACCAAGACAACGTTGCAGCCACTTTATTCTTCGACTGATTGTCACCGGGCAACGAAACTTTATCTGCATTTGGATGATGCCTATGCTTAAAACGTTCCACGAGGCCCTTTGCTCCCTCTTTTTTTTATTATTCAAATGAAAGCGACGCTGGTTTTGAAAAGACGATAAAACCGTTTTAAATAATCTGCAGTTTCCAACTTTTAAATCGATAAAACACTTTGTAGAAAAAAGACAAATATAAAAAAAAAATCCATCATGCCAAAAAATAGACATCATAATAACAAACTGAAAAAGAAAAGCGTCTAGCTGTTTCGAGATAACTTGTTTTCCCTCATCCATCATAAGAAATCATAGGCAGTTGGTGATATTTAAATCGGGATAAGAATTTAAATTTTAAACGTGGACCAATATATTAACTTGGAATATTAAAATTATTGCGCGTCGAAATCGATATCTCGGTGTAATTTGGTCGGATTCCATTATTCAACGTTTGTATAGGCTATGGCGAGCGACCAGTTAGAGAAACGACTAACAGATGATAAAACTCCCGTACAATGAGTTGTTTGTTTTTCCTATTGCGAAACTGTGAACACGATGTTGCGTCGTTCCAACCACAATGGGGCCAGAGTTTGAATGAAACTGTTTGACTTGCGATAACGCGATTGCATTCATCATAGGGGGATTAATTAATTTAAAATGCACATGTATCGGCGCAGGATGAAGATGTTTGCGCTAGATAAACTAACATCGAACCCAAGTGGTAAGGCAACGACCACATCAACATCGAGCCAAATTTGTACCGAACGCGTGTTGTTAGAAACCGTTGCACTTTCAACAGCAGCACTTCAAAACCAACTCTCCTTGTCCATTATCTGTACGAGATAATTTTGTCATGAACAAACTTTGCAACTAACGTCCACCGGTTCGGCCTAATCTACACTGAGTGCATCAACATGTCGACTCCACTTTAATAAGGCTCGTCCATGTAACAACGCGAAGGCCATACAAGCGCTGCAATGTCGTACGCAGGTCGCATGCAGCAGCAGCAGCAACTCCTCCTCTCCCCCACCAACTTTAATCTTGGACCTAGTAATTAGCCACCAGCCAGTCAGTCAGCCACCAGTAGGATCGAGGCAGAAGAGGAAACCCGGTGCGACGATGACAACACGAAAGTCCCTTATTATTTCGAACTCTTTAATTAGCAGTGATCATTTCGAGCACGCTGTTAGTAGGTTTCGTTGCTTAGTGCTCTCGATGCAAGATGCTTTTAATCGAGAAGTCGTTCCAGTTGCGCGTGAAAGATGATCTTTCGAAATATCTGCTCCACAGGCTTTGTAATTTCTTCGCATCCCAATGCCTCATCGGTGACAACTCGCTATTCCGAATAAAACCTAATTGAAGTTCAAAGACGCGGAAAGGAAAAGAAGATGACGATGATTGTCCAGCTGGTCGTGTCAGATGGACCAGATGGGAATTAATTAGCCGCCATCCGACGACTTTTCTCTTCATCTTCTACACATACTAATCGACCGTCCGTGGACTAATGAGATATCTTGACAGAATTTTGTACACCTATCTCGTATTTAGAGATTTTACCTTCGCCCGATGAGTTTCAATACAACCGATGCATTTCAAATGCAAACCCTAATTCCATTAAAACTTGTAAAATAACCATCGTATGATTTAAATAACTAGCACTCAATTATACGAAAAACTGAATTATTAAAAATAATCGTCGATAATCCGACTGAATACTAATTCCTTCTAAACTTTGTCAACCGCTTTATTTAAATGAAGCTTCTGCTTTATGGTGGCTTTCACATTCATCATTTTAAAAACTCGTGACATCTCTCTTCGTTAAAAATAATACCCAAGGAAAAAAAAAAGAGAAACCCGAAACGATTTCGCAACATTAGCAAAATAGGCCCCAAAAGAATTAATTCAGATTTTTAGATCCAAGACAAGAGCCGAAAAAAAATATATTACTTTTAACATTTTCTTGTACTTAGTTCTTTTATCACTGTAGCACTTTTTTTTTCGCTTGTTTTATAATGCTGTTAATATTTCCTACAGTCGCAGCGAAAATTCTTCCCTGAGAGTCCAACTACAGTATTTTTTTCCAAAATAAAGGGAAAAAAAATTCGTTGCACAAGCAACTGAGGAAATATTTTCCTTTTACAGAAACCTGGAACATGTCATCCCACATGACCCGTGAATCACGCGAGACAGCAACGAGAACGAAGAAGAAATTGACGCTTTGCCGCACACGCCTAACCTTACACAACTTGAACCGAAAGAGAAAGGGAAAAAAAAGGTAAATAAATAAAATGGAGAAGTACGACGACGAAAAAGAAGAAACAAGAAAAGAAAAAAGCGCAGTTGCTAATGGAATAGTCCCACCTTCTCGTTTGCCGATGGCCTGATCGTATTTTTCAGCGACAGGTCGAATCCGATATTACCACTGATATACTGGATACACTTTTCTTCTGTTTGGATAACCAGCCGTCCAGAAGGAATCGGAGCGACATCATTTTCTTACGGCCACAATTTGACACCGGATAGTCTTTCTTTTCCATTCGCTCTCTCTCTCTCTTTTTTGGCCCCAAGAAAAATAGTAAAAAGAGAATCGAATAAAATCTCCAACGTTAAAGCGGTTAACTTTATATTCTCCTCCCCATTTTTTCTCTCTTATTTTTTGCTTCATTGATTTCTATTGTTTCAGCAAACGAAACTAGGGATTGGACAATTTTATACATTCTTGAAGAACTTTATACTTTGACAATGTAAAAACACCGTTATGCAAATTCACTATAATTATGCGGAAACACTGAAAACATAAACCGTCATAGTATATACTATTTAAATTCGAATTTTAAGTTCACTGTCAATTGAAAGATCATATAAATTGCGAGTTTTTTTTGTGTGACATTTTTTTTACTTTTTGCATCAAAAAACTGATTTAGTTTGTTCCTTAGATTGAACAGTTCAACGTTTTTTAAAAAATATATAGTTAAACTATTTACATTTAGGGATTATGCTAGCAGAGTTCTTTTTTTCAAAATGGTTAATCCGTTGTATGCAAAATAAGCCACACAATCAATGTCACCAGTTTCACCTTGATCTTATTTTATGAGCGTTTCGTTTGAATCAATTTAATTATTTATTTCTTACTGGACGTTTTCTTCTCGATAACTGTCCGATACAATTGTCTATTTTTGTACATAAACTTTTTGATTAATTAACCAAGGAGGAAATTAAGAAACATGAAGAGGTAAGATAGATCTGTTTATATTTCTTTGAAACATCGCCTATGATACGTGGCAATTTATTTATTCTTTTCTGTTGATATACCGATGAATATTCGTTACAAGTGTATGTTGTCAAAGTGCTTAAAATTTCATATTGTTTCTTATTTGAACGAGTTTGACATGGTTGTTTTGTGTTTCATTTATTTCTTTAATGCAGTCCAATAGGATTAATAGAATAAAATTCACCTAAGAATAAAACAGAGAAACAAGTAGCAGAAAATTTAAATGGCTCTCACCGCATAAATGGATTTTTTTAAAATATATTCCGTGGAAACAAACAATTTGTGAACTTCAATTAAATGAAGCAAAACTATAAAGGAAGTAACTATGTACATATAAAATGGCTATACAACAGTTTCTTAAATTGTGAACATTGAAAATGACAGGTGTGATGGTCACATTCAACGGCTTTTCACCGAACGTGAAAAAGCAGCTGATTCCAATCGTGGAGAGTATTATAATGATATTATTTTATTTGTTGAGTAGTGAGAGGGTTATTTGAAACTTTTGAGTGGAGCGACTATGGTTGTTGTTATTACAATAATTAATTAAGAAGTGACAAGGGTGCTGTGGTTGTCGTAGAGCTTTATGGATTTCAACGATTTGATAGCAAGTGGCCATTTTTAGAATAGTTAACATTTTTCTAGCCCTAAGAAAATATGTCATAGGGGTATACAAATTAAGCCTGAAAAGAGTTCTTAGGATGCGGCTGAAGGCTGCTTGTATGACACGGATACGAGCGTTAGGAGCATCTGCCCAAATTATTATACCAAATTAAATTAAAGATATAATCTTTAATTTGATATACCTAATTTTTTTTTGTGAGTCAAAACATTTTTTAGCTTTGTGAGCAAAACATCTTTATATCAAGCTGTTTTGCTTGATATAAGCTGCGGTTAAGCCATATTACTAAATAAATTTAGTAATATGGCAGGTGAATCTAAGGTAGGGATTAAAACCACACACTGGATATGTTTAGCGAGTTGTGCTCTTTAATATTTAAATTAAATTGAATACTGTTTGTTTTTAAAATGTTTAGAGACAGTAAGTGGATGGAGCACTAGATTTTTATAGTGTGCAGGTTATCACGAATAAAAGTATTCGTAATATGGGTTTCAGATACTGCAGCCTGATATAGTAAAAAATCATCATCAATGTAAGTATAAGTTTTAGTGTGAAGGGGCAAGTTCATGTATGGTGCTGGAAACAATGATATAAAGAAGTGATACATTTACCGAACCTCGTACGATCCCATTGACAGATTTGATACAAGTCTCAGGACTTCCACCCATCTGGACGTGGCGTTCACTCAGAAAATTGTAAAGAAGGCATATGGCATAATCAGAAACACTTAGTTGAATACAAAGATGCATCACAGAGTTCGATCAAGGGTGTCATACGCCTTGCTAAAATCAGTGATAACTATTGTGTTTCTGGATAAAAGGAGTTGATAATATTTAAATAAATGGTTTAAATTAAGTTAATACAAGGTTTGTTCTTAGTCACTCCATTGGTATGATGTTGCAAATAATGTCTGATAAATAAGCTCTTTAAAGAGAATTTTATCAAAGATTTTAGACAGAGAGGGAAGACTTGCGATAGGACAAAATAAAGCAAATGTGTCAACCTAACCTAACCTAACCCAATTTTAATACTTGGGGAAAGATATTTGCTATCTTCCAAACCGTAGGGTACTGGCATGTTACGAGCGTTAATATGTCAAAAATCTGTTTGCCAATTTTTTAAATAAGTTCGTAATTTAAAATATTATTGTTTGAACTTTTCTTATTTTTAAGTTAAAAAATTGCTATTTTAAGATTGTTGACAAATGTGGGACTCTTTGGGAGAGTATTTTTCAATAAAGTTTACAGAGAGGTTTATATTAATGAGGATCGTTACATACACTATTGCAAGTAACCATGTAAAGATCAGTGAACACCGTAGGGATCCAATTTTAAATAATCCATACTCTTTAGTTTTTTTATATAAATATATTTTACTGCCGATAATGTGTTAAAATCAAAACATTATTTCAAATTTTAACAGCTTAGAGCATATAGCATAAGTAGTTTTGCGTTCAAATTATACATTTTTAATTCAAAGTGATTTTTAAAAAATCAGACTGAACTTTGTCAACGAAGATAATGCAATGTACAGTATAGGTATACTGACACCTCAATTATTATTTTCACTTGCAACGTTCACCCCGTCAATGTGGGAACGTTAGTGGAGTTAAGCTGATTTTGATGTTTTTTGGCCTGCCCCTTAAGTCGTAAGTAAGTCAATTTTTTGTTTTTTTAATTTTTTTTAGTTTTGCCATAAGTGGTGGCTTACTTATTTTTTGTTTTGTTTTTAAAATTGTGTTTCTGAAGATAGGAAGTTTTACTGTTTTTGTTAACC